>JAVTVY010003895.1:0-39395 GCA_036873755.1 Hanleya hanleyi | reverse complement strand
AAGAAGAAGAAGAGTAGTAGGAGAGACATCTTCGCATAATGGCATTCATTCACTCCGACTCGTGTCCGTCTACCAACAGTGAATTGGATTTGTGGACTATTCCACCCACCCAGACCAGTGTAGCCGAAGGACGTTGGGTAGAACATCGACCCCTGGCTAGCCTGACGGGGACGGGACCTGTGGAATTTACCATTGAAAACAAAGATACGGCCTACCTGGATTTAGCCCACACCTACTTGTACGTGAGAGCCAAAATAGTGGACGCAGCCGGGGCCGACCTAGCGGACGATGCAGTAGTAGGCCCAGTGAATCTTTGGCTGCACTCCTTGTTCCAACAGGTGGATATGAGTATGAGCGATAGACTCATCAGTACGTCGACCAATACGTACCCGTACCGAGCTTACATGGAGACGCTGTTGTCGTACGGTTCAGATGCCAAAAAATCCCACTTGCAAGCCGCGCTGGACTACAAGGATACACCCGGCTCCATGAATAGTACGCTCGCTGCCAATAATGGGTTGACCGCGCGCAAAAACTTGACAGCCGATAGCAAGTCCGTCGATATGATGGGGCGACTGCACGCCGATCTGTTCCTGCAAGACCGCTACATGATGAACGGTGTATCCATCAAGATCAAGTTGATCCGTTCCACACCTGCGTTCGCCTTGATGGCCGGTGGAGCGGCCCCCAATTACAAGATCATCCTAGAAGATGCAGCCCTGTTTGTGCGTACGGTGGATTTGCAACAGGGCGTGTTGGTGAGTCACATGGAAGCCTTATCGAAAAAACCAGCCCTGTACCCCATCCGACGCGTACAGACCAAGGTGTTCTCTGTGCCAGCCGGTACGATGATGGCCAATCGTGAAAATTTATTTCTAGGGGATCTCCCTAAACGTGTTACCATAGCGTGTGTGACCAACACCGCTTTCAATGGAGCGTGGGATGAGAATCCGTTCGCCTTTCAACATTTCAACCTGAACTTTTTGGCACTGCACGTGGCTGGCCATCAAATTCCAGCCCGGCCATTACAACCGGATTTTGGTAACCAAAACTATGTGCGGAGCTACCTGAACCTGTTTACAGCCACAGGACAAAACAACCAGGACGAAGGAAATACCATCACTCGACGAGACTTTTACCGTGGGTACACGTTGTTCGCCTTCGACCTCACCCCCACCTTGGAACACGATCATCAACTGGCCTTGCTGAAGAAAGGAAACCTACGGTTGGAACTGCGTTTCGCCACCGCTCTAGCCCAGACCATTAACGTGATTTGCTACGCCGAGTTTGATAACGTCATCAGCGTGGATCAGCAAAGAAACGTGCTGTGTGACTACGCCAACTAGAGTCATGGATACAGAACAGCTGATGGCCATACTCCAGCGAGATCCTAAGGTCCCCTTTCGAGGTGTGTTTCCACGCAATGTGTTTCCCACCCACTCCACCACCCCAGCAGCCTACATCCTGAATACAGACCCGGGGTCTCGACCCGGTGAACATTGGGTAGCTGTGTACGTGGACACCCTAGGCCAAGGCGAATACTTTGATTCCTACGGACTTGCACCCCTACATCCCGATTTGGTGAAATTCATGGACGTATCTACTACAATGTGGCGTTGGAATACTCAAAGATTACAAGGACCCTTGAGTAGTGTGTGCCGACAGTACTGTGTGTTTTATCTCACTCACCGGAGTAGAGGACATTCTATGCCAACCATCGTACACATGTTTGATGATTATTGTCAAGCCGAAGACCGTGATGTCCTCGTCTATGACTGGACGGCCTCTCGTTTTAATGTGCATGCTCCATTTCTCAGGTTAACTTAAATGCACTGCGCGCAGGCCACTTGTTTTTTTATCACGTTATTGTTATGACGTTGTTGTTCTGACGTTCATTGATGTTCAATAAAATTTATGAAAAAACACAAAAAATGATGGTTTTGACTTTTTTTTTTTATTTAAGTCAACAAGAAGGATTACACTATGTACAATAGAATACAGGGTACAATAGAATAGTAGGGTTAAGGTCAGGAGTAGGATTCGAACCTACGCCAGCTCTTCGCCGACCAGCACTTAATACCGGCGCCTTAGACCACTCGGCCATCCTGACTTTTACAGTTTTTTAACTGGTGTATCAACAGTTATAGTGTGTGTTCCGTTCACAAGTCCAAGTAAGTGGTGCTCACACCATCGGCCAACAGTTTCCGTTTCGGGTAAAAGAAAGTAAAGGCGTCTCGTTGCTGAATGTACGTTCGCATCTGGTGGTCCACCACCCGAAATCCTCGGTTAGTGCCACTCGCACTGGCCTGGCTTTGCAGCACGTTCAAGTACAAGGCTTTGTCGATGTTGGGATCGCGCCGGCTCACCCCTTTGCAGCTAAACTTATTTTCGTCTCCCCCGTAACAGTAATACGTCTTGGAGGAGAGACCAATCATAGCATCCCCACTCCACTCCAGCTTGAAGAGGCCCGGCGTACGCTTATCGTACTGGTAATTGTCACGTCGAGGTAGCCACTGGTCCCGCTCCGCTTCATACTGGGTACGTAACTCCGGTTTCACCAGGGACTCCCAATTCGCATTAGAGACGGCCATGTAGGCCGAGTCCGTATCCATCTCCATGAGTTGCCAGTCTGATGGATTAAAATACACACCCATGAAATCATACAGAAACTGCAGCATCCTCAGCTTGGCCACCTGGTATACCATACATCCAATCTGCAGGGGTAGGTTGTAACGGATAGTCTTCTTGGCTAAAGTGACTTCATAGGTGTCGTCATCGATGACCTCCACGGACCGAAACAGAGGAGAATTCACTTTTTTGCGGGCTTGGGCAGTAGTACAAATGTTCACGTTCACGTGCTTATCCTGGTTCGTGACCGTTTTTCCATAATACCCATTGCCCGTCAACTTCCAAGATTCACCGATGATGGCCTGACTCGGGTCTTGATCACCTTGACGACGGGCCGACGTCACGATGTCGGCATTCTCCGCAAAACAGGCGTGGGGTACGTACTGTATCACTTGGTATATCTTGGTAATTTCCAAACCGTGGTTCATGTACCACTGCAGTAAGGGAGTACCCAGCAAGATTTTCTCGGCCCACACACTGCCAATCAACATCCGTCGAGGTTGAGGCAAACACTCGTGTTGCTCCGCATAGGCCCTCATGGTGTCCCCAATATCATCCCGACCCACCAGCGTGTTCTTAAAGATGGGAGGACACTGGGCGAAGAGGGGCTTGAGAGTGTCGGGAACATGCAAATCACATTCGACAAAGCCGTAGAGGTCCCCCGAACGAATGGCGTCGAACATCTGTGGCAGACTCAGGAGTCGCCGACGACTCAACGGGTACTCGCGCTCTTTTAGGAAACGCCGTAAATGGGGCAGGGCCTGGCACATAGTGTGAAATTCACACTCCCACATTTCGATCAGATGGTATCCTCTCTCTTTCACATAATCACCGTTCTCCACCACTTCTTCCCGTAATTCTTCCGGTGTTTTTCCACGTCGTTCGTTGAAGCGTCCAGCGCTGAAATGACATCCGTGACCGTGCCAATAGCAACCGTAAAATTGGAATACGGTGGGTGTCCTACCCACCAGGGCAAACCCATCGACGGGGAGTCGACGATCTCCTATGCGCTTCTCTGTGGCGTTGGTTTGGTGTCGTATAGTAATTCCCCGTCGATAGGCTTCCCAATCCAACCACTGATCAGCCAGATGCTTGTAGGGCGTGCGTTGCGGTGTAAAATGCCGACCTTCCGCCAACCAACGTGTATAATGGCCACTGGGCATAGGTTGGGCCAGAGACCACAGGTACAAGGCATTGGCATCGAATCCGATGATCTTAGCACAGGGTTTTCCACTGGGGAGACTAGTGACGTCCTTCTCGTGGTAACGGTGAAAAATAAGACTCGGTCCGCCCACAATGTTCTGCTTTAGACAATCATGCATGTCTGCATCTTTTTGCTGTATCAGCGAGAAGTACGTAGGACACGCTTGAAAAAGATGGCGAAGCGCCAGACCCGGTAAACTCAAGCACTCCTTGAAGATATCGACGTGCATCTCACGAGGAAAGAGTTGAACCATTTTCTCGGCCGCTTCCAGGAAAGGAACCACATCTAGGTTATTATACCATATCAGGAAATCTCGCAAGGTCTGCATATGTTGATCGTTCCATACCTGCTGTAGTTCCCGGTACGTGTCTTCGGGACATTCCACTTGCTTCAAATCATCAAAGAAGGCATCCCGGGGTGGCAACTGTGTTTCCTCCAAACAGTCGAGCGTCGATATATACGTGTAAGGGAACCTCCCTTTGGTTTGTGCACAGTCATACGCCTTCACCCACTGATCATAGCTATAATTAGGAGCTAAGTAGTTCCGTACATCCAGGAAATGCAGTGATGTGGTAGTGAGGGCCATATGATTATTGATCTTCTTGATGACGGACTTGATGGTATTCGCCTGGGCCAAGTAGGGGTAAAGAAATTCCTTCACCATGTTCAAGTCATATCGCCCCGAGTTGAAACCTAGCACCGGTAACTGGCCTAGATATTGTAGGAAGCGCACTTTCAATTTCTCCGCATACGGTTTCGGTAAAGGCACATCCTGCGACTGCAGGGGCTGCGACTCGGGCTCCGACTCCGACTCGGACTCTTCATCGTCACTAAACGCTACACCCGGTATAGGAATCCGATCGTCCAGTTGGTCCAGTACGTCATGGAACTTGGACACCAACAATTCTGTACTAGCCCCACTGACTTCCTCTAAATACGCCATCATGCGGCTGATCAACTCATGGGAATCCCCAGTGGACACGAAACACACCGGTGCAGCGTCATAGCCAGGTACGTTGCTCGAAATACTCACACTCAGGGGAATATGGCGCTGCGTCCACTGCGTTTTCGCTGAAAACATGTCCATGGGCTCCAAAAGGGCCTCAAAATCGTAACACGCCCGGTAGGGAAAATAACGGTCCGCCTCCGGTATGATCAGACCCTCATCGGCCAGTTCCTCGAAAATAGTAGGCGTATTATGATACACACCACCCGGAAATTTTCGCTTGACACTGTTGTCACAAATCTTCTCGTGGCGATGTAAGTGGGTAGACTGTTTGAACACCCGATGGCATTGGGCACAACTGTAAGACTGAGCGTACTGGCTCATATTGTAGATCAGCGAAAAATGACTCACGCCATTGTCGTCGAACACATTGACTTTCATTGTAGAAGCATACCGTTCTGTTGAACGACGAACCAATTCAGCCACAAATGTATCCTCCTCGCATCGTAATCGGTATACAAAGATATTGATGTTGAACAGTGTTTCCACGTCATCCAAATTCTTGAAGGGAACTCCACGGAAGTGCCGCCCATCCAAGTCTTGCTGCTGTAAATACTGTTCCCAATAGTCATTGGCCACTCTGTCACAACACCGGGGATCACACTCGTCCAGATGCACGGCCAAACACCGAAACAGACATTTCCGGTCTTTGTAGGGCCCGTGTCCCCCTGCTGTTAATGCATACAGGCCTTTACGATGAAGCAACCAAGGGGGTAGTAGTACAGAAGCACCGATAGGATGATCTCTCATTTTTGTGACGAAATATGTGACGTTAGTCACCATTTCCACAAGCCATTGGGTATTGGGCGTTGCAACCGGGCCCATTCCAATGGATCCAACGTAGTCAGTTGGTCGATGAGTGGCTCCAGAGAAATCGCATCCGTCACCGTGAACGGCTGGTCAAACACATAGGTAGCCACATGAACAGGTACAATAAAAGCGCACCTGAGATACAACACATATCACGAATCGTTAGATTCTTGGTATGTGCTTTAGAATAGGTTAGCCAGAAGACTATTCTGTGAAGTCATGTGACGCAGTCAGTATGTCGGCACCTCTTCCCACTTCCCTTATATGTGTTGTAATTATTGCTGGGATAATAATACCGCACCTGGTCCGTGTCCGTAAAATGTACCCGAATGTCATATTCAACTTGAACGCTGTCACCTGATCTGTGAAAATGTTCTCGGCATAGGTAGACAGATACGTGAGGTCCTGCAGTCGAAAGTTATACAAGTCCAATAGACGACGGTCACGGTGAAAACAATGGTGTATGGTAGCCCAGTGACGTCGATAAATGTCCCTGACACGCTCGTCTTGGGGTAAAACTTCAACCGGAGGTGCTGCTGGGTCCAATGGAAAATCTTCTCCACGTCTCATGCTTTCTCTCCACGTCTCATACAAGCTGGTAGGCAGGCAGGGCAGGCAGGCTAGAGGTGAGGCAGGCAGGCAGGCAGGCAGGCTGGTCAGGTCAGGTAAGTTAGGCAAGTAGTGTAATGAATACACCCCACCGCTAAAAATCGCCTTCTTTTATACGTTTTTCTACAGTCCGCCATTTTGACCACCCCACACGCCGCCATTTTGACCACCCCACACGCCGCCATTTTGACCACCCCACACGCCGCCATTTTGACCACCCCCACACGCCGCCATTTTGACCACCCCACACGCCGCCATTTTGACCACCCCACACGCCGCCATTTTGACCACCACACAGGCCATACTTGACCTCTCTCAAAATACTCGCTTCTGATTGGCTGTCGCTGTGACGTCACAGAGGTCATATGCAAATTTTTGAGGTCAATGAGCGGTTAAATCACCTTTCCCTACTACTTAGAGCGTACGCTACCGTACCATAAGTGAATGGCCCAGAAACATGCGTGATGTCGAGGGCAAAACAACAACAACAACAACGACGAAAGTGAATGGCAGAGAAACCTCTGATGGCCATTATGTTATCGTTTAAAAATTAGCAAGAATACTTCCCAACAGAAATCTAGTAGTCCCGAGACGATGTTCTCGTCGTAAAACGTAAATCCTGCCGTAGCTCCGCCCGGTAGCATCATCCCAGTACAACACTCCAAACAGGTGACCCGCCGACAACAAAGATGTCCACGGCCCTCTCCATGCGTCATGTCGAGGGCTGCACGTGGCCGAACGGCAATTCAAAATACACCAAGAAAGCCGACTAGGAACGGCAACGTTTGGCAGAATGTTTGATTAGATATTAGTCCAATAAAAATCTGCTAGTTACTTCAGAAAAATAACCCTAGGTTACGTCTAAATTTAGACTAAAGGAACTCCAACAAAAACGCGTCCACACAATGTCACCCCGGAGATTCACTTTTCCATCCCTTGTGTGCTTTGGGATGACATTCTATCCCGTGGAGCATGTTTTCCATCCTGTGGAGCAAAACATGGCCGAAAGTACACGTTTTTCGGTCTCTCCGGACAGAGTGCAAGATATCGATGAACGGGGGCGGAGGTAGGTTGATAATCATGTAGCCTATCAGGGGCCTCTTTAATCATAGAAAAGTTGTGATCACAATTCCCTCTCTGTCAAGATCCCGTTTTCCGTAAATAAGCTACACAGTTAGAGCTCTTATGGGTATTTTGACAGACAAGCCCGCATTATACCTCCGATTGGAGTCATTTTTATCTCATGATCCGTCCGTTTTGAATGAAATATACTGCCAATGTTACTAGTATACATATCTGTTGTTGTGAAGTCAGTTAAACTGACTAGAGAACCGCTGATGAACTCAGCTGAACTAATTGTATTGCGGTAGTCCATACCACGGAGCACGACAAGCCATCCCTTGGAGCAAGAAAAACTCGAAAGAATTGATTTCATTGCCATTGCGATTCCTGAATTTCGATGTTCAAGAATTGAAAACGAATTGACTTCAGCATTTCATCGCTCTTCATCCACTAGTGAATTTTTTGGCCCGATCAACCACCAACAGGCCGGACTAGGAATATTATTTGTATTGTTAATACATATAACATAAATTGCGGACGTTACCGTAGACCCATCATAAATTTTCTAGTTTCTCGGGTCAACTCACTCGTCACTTTGTATGATGTGGGGTGTGACATCAGGATTTTCAGCTTGAGACAGGCAGTATTCAACGAGTGTTTTATTACGATGTCCATACCGAATGTTTCTGTATTACCAAAGATAACAGAGGAAGGACTTTGCAAACCTATGATCCACGTCCGATAACAGTAAAAAATATGACATCGACATGTATACCATAGATCAATAATTTGCGGTACCGAACCTTAGATTCGATTATTCGAAGTTTACAGACTGGCTTGTGCATGTCTTCAGCTTTGATCTTCAAACCAGTTAATGCACAGTGTGTAAGCCTGTCCGCCTGTGATATATTTATGACGATGAATCTGTACGTCTTCCTGACGCAATCGTTGATGACGCACAAAAACAATTGTCATCTTGGCAACATTTCAAGGCGATAGGAAGACAAGCACAAGAGACCATCATGTGTTGGCGACAATTCTTGACCATAACTGAATAATCAAGGTAATGGGAATAAATTCAGACAAAAACAGCTATTATAGTGTCGCATGCTTTCACTCTAGCGATAGTGAGGTAAGAAAATATAACAAATTTTGTGAAAGGATGGAATATTTCTCCATATAATATCACTTTTATAAGTACATAAAAGACATATATTTATTCATGTATTAGTTCTCATTATTAATATGTAGAAATAAGCGTGTAATTTTCTTCCACGTTCTCAGCAGAGATCGAAATGCAAAGCGCACTCATAACTGCTACTGTGCCCCTTTTCGATGTGACACAGTGCGCCTTTGTGAAGAGGTAGAAAATCGCGCTGTACGACTTTTCGACGTGCTACCCAATTTTCCATGCACAATATGGATGTTATTTGTGCACATATCACTCTCCTTCTGAATATGAATCGTCCAACAAAGGAAAGACAGTAGTGTCAACATCGATTCCCTTTTAGGGCAAAGATGATTGCCCAAAAATTGCATGTCACGATGCAAGACATCAATTTCTCTTGCATTTTACACTCATTCTCCTTCTTTTTCCTGGCTAAAAGCAGGTATACACTATGGAGAAGATAACTAATTTGGATCTCCTCTACAGGTGCAGTTATTGTTTTTTCAGTTTGCCAGTGCCTTACATCACAACGAAACTTAATCATCTAATGTTTGGAACTGGCTACGACTTCCATGCATAACATGCAGATTTCATTGATCTAAACTTGGATTTTAGATGAAGTCAACGCATCCAGTCGGCATTTAAAATACGAAAACCTGTATACAAATTGCCTGTATAACTTGAGCAAGTACGTCGACACCCTAAGTTGTAATCGAGAAAACCACTGGATTGACAAGTACGGTACATTCCGAACTTGGAATTTAAGATACAAGGCAATTTATACCCGAAAATGTATGCTTTCACAATCCAAATTAAACATTTTACAAAGGTGAAAATTCAAGATCCAAAATTGTGCCAATATATCGAGATTGGCATCCGAATTTGCTTCTGCAAGATATGAAAAAAATGTACCGGTAAATATAAATCATGTAATTAAATTTTCATCCGGCGACACCGAAATTGAGAGACCACATTCCGTTCTGCACAACAGATAAAAAAAATAATTAAAATTACCTGTGGATGCAGTTTTTTACATGCACGAAGAAATTACGAAATATAACATTTTCGCCAATACCGGCATATAGAAATATTGAGATTGGCAAGAAATACGGTACAGCATATCCTGAACCTGGTGTTGCAGGATATTAAACAAAAATGTAAATTTATACATGTTTTAACAGGTAGAATTTGCGAGGACGCCCAAAATAAATATGCATTCATCAAAAGATGAAAATACATATACCCGTAAATTTAAACCTTCGATATTACTATGGCGTACCACCCAAAGGATGTTATTTGAGCTAGGAACATATGAAAAATATGACCTATGGAAAAAAATAAATTTTGATACAAATGTATACTCCAAGCCAGCGAGTATCGTGATTTTCAGATAAGGCCGTGAATTGGTGTATACTTTCGTGCAATTCGAAGACGTTGGACCGAACAGAAAACATATTAAGAGTGCAAAGTCATACCCATGCAGGATTAGTGTTATGCTTTGTCTCAATAGATTGATCAAGTTCCAAGAGATTGTTCAAGTATGTACACTCTAAACCAGGCGACGCTTCACACGTTTAGTTGAGCGTTTAGTTGTTTATTATTTAAACATAATGTTTAGCTGAAATGTTTAGTTCCAGCACTATATGTTTAGTTCAATATATTTCCTATTAAACACGATGTTTAGAGACTGACATAAGCCTCAATGAGCTATTTTATTATTTCAAAAGTAGGCCCTAAACAAACCATAATAATATACATATCACTGCATGGAATCTCGAAGAAATTGTGAAAGAAGTCAGTTACAGAAACATTTATTTATTTTTAGCAATTGACTCGATTAATGGGTAAACTGCATGAATAAAGTGCCACATGGAGTATTTCCACCCGTTGTTGAAGCTATTGTGGTTCACGAATAGTGTTGTATATACACGAGGAAAGTAAAAGAAACATAACTCATTTATAATTTCCTGTATTATCGCATATTGATCATATTTTGCACTTTGCTAAACACGTTGTTTAGTTCGCTCTTGGTTCGCAGTAAACATTATGTTTATGTTTCGCGGGTTTTATTTCAATTTCGCGCTCAAAAGTAAACGTTGTGTTTAACTTGGTATTAACCATGTGTTTAAATTACCCGCGTTTTCTGGAAACTACTCTACTGCGCAAGCGCAACTGTAGTTCGCATGCGCCACGGAACTGCGAGTGGGAAATTCAGGTATGCAGGGTTTTTTTTCAATTTCATATTAGATTTGATAAACTTTTTGTATTATTTCGGAAGCTATTCCCCTTTCAACTTATGACTGAGCGGAGACAGGTTGACCTGCGGGGGTAGATAGTTGGAACACGCTGGTTCCGCCACTGTTTCGTTGTAGTCATTGTAGGCCTGTACGATTGCAACAACATCATGACATATTAGCAACAACAACATAGCACGCTAACCGGAGCTGTTTATAGACAAGTCTTGCGCTAACTAAAATGTGACCATGGTGATATGCCCAGAGAGACTCTTCTCTTTTAAATACACAAAAAATGAAGTGTCATGAATTTGCACTGCTCATAATTTGTCTTTCTGTGGCTATCATCATGTTCAGGTGTTCCATGTGCAGCGTTGGCTCCCCAAACTGGTTGAACTAAACATCTTGTTTAGTTTTAGGTGAGCTAAACACATTAATGTGTTTAAAAAGTGTCACAGCACCTTAAACACATCAATATGTTTAACTACTAAACACTTCAAAGTGTTTAATCACCTTAAACATCATGGGTATTGTCTAAACATTATGTTTAGTTCTAAACAGCTCAATGTGTTTAGATGACCTAAACATTATGTTTATAATCTAAACACATAACTAAACATTATGCTTACAAACTAAACATTTCGAAGTGTTTAAAAAGTGTCACAGTGATGCGTTTAGTTATGCGTTCAGATCCTAAACACATCAGTTTAGAGTGTAGCTGCGGACCGGGGCAAGTTCTGTTATGTTCGAATGTAAAATGAATATATTTACAGAGAGAATTAGACGTCTTCACCTAAAATCAGCGATTTTGCAGTAATACTTCAGGGCCCTGTCCTTCGAGAACCGTGATACTCAATGTCTTGGAATTATTCTGTGTATAACAAAATGTGGATCTTTATGCCAGTCAAAATGTTTCTTTAATAGGTAATATTTTATTTTTGGGAAGGATTATTTTTGGCACCTCGAACTGGGGACGATTTCTGGATCGAATGTACTGCGTCCTTAACGTCAATATTTCGTACATACTGAGACATTGGCAAGGAATACAATTTGTAAAAAAAATAAAAAAAATAAAATACTATACCGGCCGGGTACAGTCTGCATGATAATTTTTGAATCACTTCTTTGTTCCTTTTGTAAGCACTGTAGTTTTGGTATATTCAGAATTTGCAATGATATAAAAAACAAATTCCAAATCTCAAAAGCAAAGCAATTTGTCATCCTAGATGTTGTATTTTACATTATTGCGGTCGTACGACATAGATGATCCCCACTGGAACATTTTGAGACACTTGGTGTACCTACACGCTTAAAACTAAAGTGTTGACACTTATTCGTAAAGTGTTGAAATAACCCTTTAAGTGTGTCCACAGGGACTGCTCTTTAAGTGTTGTCCCTGTCGACACACTTAAAGTATGGCAAGCCAAAGTGTTTTTTATTCCGAATTTCCGATATATCGGAAATTCTAATTTTCGATATCAGAAATAGAATTTCCGATATCGGGAATTCAATTTCCGATATTGGAAATAGAATTTCCCATATCAGAAATTGTCACTGACTTTCCGATATCGAAAATGAAAGCTCTGGAAGCTTTACGAAAACTAGAATTGCAATTTCCGATATCGGAAATTCAGTGACAATTTCCGATCTCGGTACGATTCCGTACGATGCTTCAGTATGTACGTCCCTGTGCCGCTGGAGGTTGAACCTCCATTTGTTAAAAAAGTTACATTTATGGCAGTGAAATGCATGTATGTTAGGCTTTGCGAGCTTTGCGGATTTCCTCGTGGATCTTCCGCGGACTGGTTGTGGGCCTACGAATATTTCTTGGAATGATTCATCCTCTGGTATTCTTAAAACAATTTAAAAACTATAAGACATAGAAAATGAAACGGATCATGGCGTCGTATAGTGTGGGTTCTGAGATATGAAACCCACTGGAATAATTAAGTCATCATTCGGCCCTACACATGAACACTAGTATCAGTGCCGATTAGACATTGCTATAGTATATGTACACAGTAATTGCACTTCGCTTTTTACTATGCACGCCAACAATGTGCACAGGAACTCATAAAAAACTCGCACAGTCGAAGAAATCCCCTCGACAAAAATACGGACAGTCTCATTTCAGGACATGAACATTTGTTCCTAAATATTCGCCTCTTAATACTTATATTTATCTCCTCTGTACCAGTCATATTTGATTAACTACCATTCTAGTTTTTTATAATATACAGACCAAAATGTGAAATCCTATACCACAAGAACAATCAACTTCTTAATTGTAAAATTCGACAGAGTTTTGATAAATTTCTAACATGAACACGATTATGATGAAAACGAGATGATCTATGGAGTTGAATTTGACACAGGATCTGCCAAAATAAATCTAGAACATTATATCATTCAGTTTCTTCCATAAAGTGACGGGTAACACGCAGAAAATTGTAAAATGCTCAACCTCCATCTCAGCACACGTGTCGACTCGGTGCGATCACGTCAAAAATGGGCACAGATGGCTCGTCATAAATAAATCCCAGCCGGACAGGGTTATACACTGTAATGAGTACCGTAACAATTTTTTTCCTACACAATGTTGGTCGTATCAAGAAGATTTGGGGCACAGTAATCCCAGAACTTCCCACTGAAGTTGCCGAAACTCATTCAGCTGTCAAATGTTGGAGCGCGAACTATGTCCTTAGCAACAGTGTTTCGCCGTGCGCTAACGGGGGACAACTGCGCTCAGGATGGTGCACTATTGCCTTGAGATCGTGTGACATCGCCTCCAGAGAGTTAGCTACTGCAGAACATGTAATAGTTCTTGTGCTATACATGTAATACGGGGAATTACAGAATATCATACGACCAAAAGATATACGACCAATCAGGATGAACAATTACGGTATCAGGTTTTATAATAAATTTTATGACAGATGGCTAACTGTTGAATTAGTGTTGGAAAATTAATATTCTGGGTTGGGAGCACACCTATTTTTTCTTGATTTTATTTTTTTTTAATAAAAAAAGAGAGCATAAAATGAAATAAAAACTGAGTCACTGCACCACTGCTTTAAGGGTGTTCACCAAAATCAGAATACTTTTGTTCTTGATCTAACACTGTCACGGAACAAATAACGGATTTATTAAAAGCTTCAATTTCTATTATAAATTCAACAACATAACCATTTGTAATGTTTCGTCGGTAAAGAACACCGTTCACTTACTTGACCAGCATATTTCGACATTTGTGATGCAGCGTATTTCACAAATTTAGAAGAATTTATCTGTTTTTCTTGCACCAAGGGATGGCTTATCGTGCACCGTGGTATGGACTACCGCAATACAATTAGTTCAGCTGAGTTCGTCGGCGGTTCTCTAGTCAGTTTAACTGACTTTACAACAACAGATGTGTATGCTAGTAACCTTGGCAGTATATTTCATTGTGATAAAAATGACTCCAAGCGTGGATATAATGCGGGCTTGCCTGTCAAAATACCCACAACAGCTCTAACTGTGTAGCTCATTTACGGAAAACGGGATCTTGACAGAGAGGGAATTGTGATCACATCGCTTCTATGATTAAATAGGTCCCTGATAGGCAACATGATTATCCACCTATCTCTGCCCCCGTTCATCGGTATCTTGCACTTTGTCTGGAGAGGCCGAAAAAGTGTACTGTTTTGCTCCACAGGATGGAAAACATGCTCCACAGGATGGAATGTCATGCCAAAGCACACAAGGGATGGAGAACTGAATCTCCGGGGTGAATGTGGACTGCAGAGAATAAGAGGAAGTGTTCATGTGGGCACATGCGCAGAGTAACCCGGCTGAGCTCCCTAAGGGGAGATGACTTTTATTCTGCAAATGGAATCTCCTAAGGAGGATATAGGCATAGCAATAGCAGGTGTAGATTTGAGCAATAAATCTAACATTTATTTCTTAAATACAGGGAAGTTATTATCTAATACAGGACAGATATGGTATAATACAGCACAGATATGGTATAATACAGCACAGATTCGGTATAATACTGGACAGATATGGTAAAATACAGGACAGATATGGTATAATACAGTACAGATATGGTATAATACAGGACAGATATGGTATAATACAGAACATATATTGTATAGTACAGAACATATATTGTATAGTACAGGACATATATGTTACTATACAGGACAGATATGGTATAATACAGCACAGATATGGTATAATACATAAGAGATATTGTATAATACAGCACGGATATTGTATAATACAGCACGGATTTGGTATAATACAGGACAGATATTGTATAATACAGGACAGATACTGTAAAATACAGCACAGATATGGTATAATACAGGACAGATATGGTATAATACAGCACAGATATGGTATAATGCGGGACAGATATGGTATAATTTAGGACAAATATTGTATAGTACAGAACATATATGGTACAATACAGGACAGATATGGTATAACACAGCACAGATTTGGTATAATACAAGACATACTGTATAATACAGCACAGATTTGGTGCAAAACAGAACATATATTGAATAATACAGGACATATGGTACAATACAGGACAGATATTGTATAACACAGGTTAGATATTGTATTACACAGGACAGATATGGTATAATACAGGACAGATATTGTATAATACACGACAAATATTGCAAACACAGGACAGATATGGTATAATACAGTACAGATATGGTATAATGCAGGACAGATATGGTATAATAGGGGACAAATATTGTATAATACAGGATAGATTTGGAATAATACAGGACAGATACTGTATAATACAGCACAGATTTGGTATAATACAGAACATATATTGTATAATACGGGACATATATGGTACAATGCAGGACAGATATTGTATAACAGAGGACAGAATGGTATAACACTGGACAGATATGATATAATACAACACAGATATGGTATAATTCCGGACAGATATGGTATAATACAGCACAGATTTGGTATAATGCAGGACTGATATGGTATACTACAGCACAGACATTGTATAATACAGCAGAGATTTGGTATAATACTGGACAGATATTGTATAATACAAGACATATATTGTATAAATACAGCACAGATATGGTATAATACAGGACAGATATTGTATAATACAGCACAGATATGGTACAGTAGAGGGCAAATATTGTATAATACAAGCCATATTGTATAATACTGCAAAGATATGGTATAATACAGGACAGATATTGTATAATACAGCACAGATATGGTATAATACAGGACAGATACTGTATAATACAGCACAGATTTGGTATAATACAGAACATATATTGTATAATACAGCACAGATTTGGTACAATGCAGGACAGGTATGGTATAATACAGCAAAGATATGGTATAATGCACACCCCACAGGACGCATTCGGACCGAGGATGGTCCATCTCTACACCAAATACCTTGCTTCACTTCCCCCAAATGCCCACTTTCGCTACTACTCGTATTGATGACGTCACCGATGACGTCACGGATGCCCCTCAAATCGGGGTCTACACCCCGAGAGCTGCGAAATGACACATCCCACGACACATTCGGACCAATAGTGGTCCATCTCTACCCCAAACACACCCCCACGCACCCCCCAAAATGACCACTTTACTTACTACACCCAACTGCGCATGCGCAGATTGACACGACTTGCAATAAAAACACGCCATTCTGACTCTACCCCACAAAAGCTTCACTTTGACACTTTCCACGACCCATTTGGACCATATAGTGGTCCATCTTTACCCCAAACACACCCCACGCACCCCCAAAATGCCTGCTACGGACAGACTGCACATGCGCAGAATATTGAAAACGAACCAGTCGGGTGCTCCTCCACAACAGCTTCAAAATAAGACCTCACACGACACCATAGGACCACTAGGGGCTCACCTAGACCCCAAAACATCCACCCAGCACTATTTACCCACTACGCATGCGCGCAGTGACTTTTTCAAACAAATTCACCGCTTAGCTTCGGGACCCAGCCCATCGTGTTCTATGTGGTGAGACGTGAAAAACAAGACCAAACAATCCATATCGCAATGAACATGTGTGAATTGTCCAGTATGGACCTATCCCCCTGAGCCAGTATGGACCAATGGGAGTAGTATAGAGCAAGGATTTAACCGCACATTTTGCCGGGGGAGATAACTCTTGGTGAGATGACTGGGAGTTTCGCCAGGGGGCGCCACCAGCTCACCAAAAACTACCTCCAACACAGAAGAGTTCCAATCTAGGGGGAAGTAACTCCAGCTCAAGACACCAAAAACTACCTCCAACACAGAAGAGTTCCACGCTGCATGGTTCCATTGGGCCGAGTGAGGCTCTCTTCAGTCATGTCATGGGTGTTTTCACAGAATAAATAAATAAATAAATAAATAAATAAATAAACAAATAATAAATAAATAAATAAATAAATAAATAAAAAGCGGAACACGGACTCGTACAATATACAATATACGGGGAAATGCCTGTATGGGTATATCCCCATATAGGCTCATACTGGCTATATGGGGGGGAGGCGTGGTCAATTTTTTGTGTGGGTGTTACTATGGGTTGTGGGGTCTCGTTTTTCTCGTCTCGCCGAGAAAAACACAATGAGAGGGGTCCCGGAGCGAATCGGTGAAATTTTTGGGAAAAGTCACCGGTATATAGCCCCATATACTGGCTATATGGGGGGAGGGATGGTCAATTTGTTTTTGTGGGTGTTACTATGGATTGTGGGGTCTCGTTTTTCTCGTCTCGCCGAGAAAAACACAATGGGAGGGGTCCCGGAGCGAATCGGTGAAATTTTTTGGGAAAAGTCACCGAGGTCTGTATATAGGCTCGTAGAGGCTATATGGAGGGGAGAGGTGGTCAATTTTTTCGTGGGTGTTACTATGGGTTGTGGGGTCTCGTTTTTCTCGTCTCGTCATTTAGAACACAATGGGAAGGGTTTCGAAGCGAAACGGTGAAATTTTTGGAAAAAGTTACCGGTATATAGCCCCATATAGTGCCATACTGGCTATATGGGGGGACCCTTATGAAAATATACCACACTTTACCACAAAATACTACAGCAAACTTGTAGTAAAGTGAGGTATTTTGTAGTAAACTATAGATGAGGTATAGTATTTTGTGGTACTCTATAGTTACTACAGTTTACTACAGTGTCATTGTAGTATTTACTACAGCAGTGCTTTAAAATACTACAAAAACCAAAGCATACCACAACTCAAGTGTAGTATTTTGTGGTAATTTGTAGTTTCTACAGTTTACTACAGTGTCCGTGTAGTATTTACTACAGCAGTGTTTTTCTGTGACACAGTGGTGCTGAGCTATACTACAAACTGCAACACATCTGTAGTATTTTGTGGTTTCTATAGTTTACTACAGTGTTAGTGTAGTATTTACTACAGCCAGGTTTT
This sequence comes from Hanleya hanleyi, assembly GCA_036873755.1. Taxonomy (NCBI): domain Eukaryota; kingdom Metazoa; phylum Mollusca; class Polyplacophora; order Lepidopleurida; family Hanleyidae; genus Hanleya; species Hanleya hanleyi. The sequence goes on along the minus strand of JAVTVY010003895.1, from coordinate 21,231 downwards.
ACTGTACCGGTATTACAGAGTTGTTAAAAAAAAAAAAAAATAAGCATACCACAATTGTATTATTTTGTGGTTTCTACACTATACTGCCGGTATAGTGTTCACTATAACAGTGTTTTACTGTACTACAGAGTTGTGCTATACTAATAAATCCCAAAGCATCATAACCACAACACAAGTGTAGTATTTTGGACCCTATATGATCCAGATCTTATAGGATTTGCAATTTAATATGATCAAATAGGATTCAATATCAGTTCACAACACCCAAGTAATGTTCTCCATATTTGACTGCTCGTAGTTGGAGGGAGAGATTTTGTACCACCAATCTCCAATCTGCTGCTCATGAGACATCGAATATCAATTTTGGTAGTTTCATATGAAATTTATCTTAAATTTTAACTTGAATTTAATACAAACTCCTGATTGATATTTTCAATAAACTAAGTTACAATTGAATTGAAGGATTAATTTTATTTTCATTATTATGAATATTCTATCGTTATGCTGATATTTGACTGTGAAGTATTTTGAAATGTCATCTAGGAAATGCTAATAAAAATTGACAAAAAATCTAATTGCCATCCATCATAGTTCGATATCCAAACAAATGCAAGGTCACTGAAAACTAAAATTTAAATATTCTAACTCAAATTGAATTCACTGATAATCTTAATCGGAAATTTATTAAAATTGGAATAAATGTATGAAGTTTTTAAATTTTGATTGTTTTGAATTAAAGTTTTAATTAAAATTGAATTAAGGATGTCCGCTGGTGGTAAATCAAAGTAATTAACTTTTTGAATAATGCTTGTTGTTGCAGTCATAATTGTGTAATATGGGGGAAAACAAAGAACAAATATAGGTCGGTGTGCATTTTTTAAATGGTTTCCCAATTTGAATGATATTTACAAAGTCTCTCTACCCTGAATGGAGGGGAGGTAACTCTGCTTCTTGACACTGACACTAGGTGGCGCTGCACAGAGAAAAACAAAGATGGCGGCCGAATGTTTCCATGTTTTTTGCAGTTATCAGCTGAATGATTTGGAGACAGTAAAAGTCATATTTCCGATTATCTATGGCTGATGGAACTGATTGAGTTTGATGGTAAGTACCTTTTGCAACTTGTAGGCTAAAATAGCATTCTAAAGTGATCATTTACGCGAACACTAAATTGTGAAAAAGATTTGCACATTTGAAAACTGAACAATTGATAGGGCCTAATGTTTTTTATTTGCAAGCTGTAATAGTGCTCCATTTGTTAAGTCTGGAATATTTTGGAATAGTTTAAAATATATTAAGTTATATAAATAACTTTGTCAGGTTTGTATATTACACTGTAAACAACCAAAACATTATACTTCCTTGAAAAGATTGATTTATCTCACTGGTTTATGAAGGAAAGGTGGCTTGTTGGTTGATTTTCTCGTCTTCTCTAATCTATGGGTAGGATAGTTAGGCATATAGTTTTATTGATTTATTGATTTTATTAAGCCCAGTGTAATTAACCTTAGATATAAAATGCTGTCTAACCTTACCAACTTTGAACGCTCATTGACTACGTTGAATGTATGTGTACCTTTCTCGAAATATAAATAAATGACTACAAAGCCTGGGTGTCTCCACATAAATGCAATTTAATGCATGAGCTTTTGGCCTTTTGACGGAAGCCTTGATCAGGCGAACATAAACAAATTTGAAAATGAAAATATATAAATGTCGAATATATTGACAACAGATATAATATATTACTTTTGTATATCAATTGCATTTACGTAGAGAATGTCAGTTTGCAGTATTATTGAACATCACATATCTAAAACAGTATATCACAAATAAAATTGTAGTAGGCTCTACTGTTGTGGCTCTGAGCTTGACCTTGGGATAATTGCCAATTTCAGAAATAAGCGAACATAAAATTTCACCCATAGCAATGATTGATCTTATTAGAAATTACAGATTTCCACTTTAAATGAAATCCATCTGAACTAATATAAAAAAAACAGATATTTTAATAGCAGAGAATTGTATTTATTATGATGTTTTCAATTGCTGAACAGACATGTATATTTTGTTAATTGAAATAACCTGTGAACCTCACAAGAATAGATCAGTTTCTCTTAGTGGCCTGTTGTGTAAGGGATTAACCATGCCGGGAGACTCCTGCATAGTTAATTGTAAGAAACCTGAAGGGGATGTTTTTACAATCTCAATGTGTCATTTCCTGTACTGGTATATTTGTGAACATCTACCTTCAATAGACAAATAAACAAAAGGTAGCACCTTTGAGACTAACTAGTTTATTTCAACAAGAGCTTTCGTAGACACAAGCCTACTTCTTCAGATTCAATAGACAAGCCATTTCCGGTGTTTACTTGAAAAACTTGACATAACATATGAATGAATTGATAACAGTAATTTGTGATTCTTTCAAGTCCTGGCTTTCATTTCATACTGTCGGTTTCACAGTCTGAGCTTCCTGTCCTGTCAAATTGCATCTTTCCTCACCACACCCTAATGAACAGTTTATCAATGATGTTTTTATTATGTTCACAGCTTCACTATGGATTCTGGTGAAAGAATACAAATACGCTTACAACACAACTTTGCCCAGTTCCGGGGTAGGCCAAATGTACCAGTGGTGTGTACTATTCCTGACAACCTGAACTTGGGATGCTTTTTATCCAGTTAAGGGCTGAACTATATGATGTGACAAATTATGGTTAGTATCATCCATTGTTCATCATACACTCCATTGTATGCCTCTTGTATATCAATATAAACGTAAAATGGTCTTGTTGCCTAAGCTTTAATACATGTTGTACCCCATTTGTGTACTTTTCAATTTTGATAATTTCACCCTTGTTGGGGGGGGGGGGGGATCGTCTACTGCAGTACATGCTATCATCCAGTTTTACACATTATCTGAAAAATGTCATTTATTAGAATTTCCAGGTTGTTTGGTTACTCAAATGTCCTGTTGATTACTTCATATGAATAAATAAACAGTCCTACAAACAATTGTTTGGCCATGTCAGAATTGAGTTGAAAATTGGTGAATTTATTTTCAAAATAAATCACGATATGATATGTTAATAATTGTTTTCCCCACAGGAGATCACAGAACCTACAAAGAAGACGAGCAAGACAGTTTGTGATGCCTAAAAGAATGAGTCAAACAACATCATTTAGAAGTTAAAAAAACAGCGACAAGGAAAACTTCCAGTGGCACCTGTTCAAGACGTGTCAGATGAAGTAAGTATAAATTCAACTATCAGGACTATTCAGCTAAATCCTTAGGCTATTATCAAATAATTCATTATTTTGACTATTGAGAACATTGCTCATGAATTGTCTCATCTATTTTACTGATCCCTTTCAGATAACTATTTCTAATAATATTAATCCAAATTTCTCTCAATGTGGACAAAATATGTGGGTGTGGGGCCTATTGATTTTGGTTTTCTTCTTCTTTGTAGGATTCTAGTAACCGAGCAGATCTGAGGGCTCTGCAGAAAGAAGTTGAAGATTGAAGAGCTGAGAGCGTAGAACTAGTCTCTGAAGTCAGAAAACAGGTCTTTGAAAGTCGCATTATCTAAATTTACTGGTAAGATTTTAAATTTGAGTTTTTGCAAGTTTGCTAACCATTAAAATGCATATTAAATGACACAGATTTTTAATGGTTAACAAGCGATCACTTGTAAATAATCATTTAATGTAATTAATCTTAGTAAATAATAATTTAATGAGATTTGAAAGTTTTAAAACATTGTTGATCCTTTGTCAACATGATTCTGCAATTTATGACTATTAACATTCTGACTGAATATTATCAATCCAATTGTCAGTACACATTTTGTATCTTTTGTTTCACAGAACTGCCATCTGTATTTGATGACATCAAGACCTCGGTGAAGACAATGAAGAAGGTGGCATCACGTCAGACATAGACTCGCCCAGCAGAACCACGTCAGCTGCTGACACCATCAACATCCGAACTCTTGCCCCATCATACGCCATCACCCTCATCACCAGATCCATCAACAGGATCATCCGATGATTTAATTGGAGAAAGACGACATTCATTTCAATACTGGTAAGTATTTCTTACCCATCACAAGAACACAGTAGTAATAACAATTACTGTAATCAAATGCCGTTGTCAACAAGTTCAGACTTGCAGTAATGTCCATTTGAAGTGTATACTAAATAATTTGCCAACTCAAATTTTTTCTTTCTTTTCTCCTTCCAGTTGAAACTCATAGAGTATTCCCCGACAAGAGAGAAGCGGACATCAAAGCCAGCTATTCGCCTGAAGCTGAACAATTCTTCGAAGCAATTAAAGAAGTAGTATTTTTACATTAACGAAGTGTTTGGACATTAACTGAGTGCATTTTATGATGTTGTATGGAGCGATTCAGTGCTAGTAGAATAAATATAGTATTATATAAGAAATTATTGTGTTATTTTCGTTGTGTTATCAGGGCGTTGTCATTCTCTGAAATAGATTATTCTACCATGTTGTTCAGTATTGAGGATGTAATAAATACCCAGTCCAAAGTGAAGCTATCAATCTATAGTTTTCTACAATGTTGTTCAGTATTGAGGATGTAATATAAATACCCAGTCCAAAGTGAAGCTATCAATCTATAGTTTTCTACAATGTTGTTCAGTATTGAGGATGTAATATAAATACCCAGTCCAAAGCTCAAAGTCCAAAGGGAAGCTATCAATCTATAGTTTTCTATCAAAATATATATTCTACTATTCTATAACGCCTTTGATTTCCATCAAAATCTATAGTGTGCTATCTAAAGTAATGAAGCTATAGATACTACAAAATTGCATAGAGAGCTATAGTTAATTTATGGTAATCTATATAGTTATATTTATTTGTAGTAAGCTATAGTTCATTTGTAGTAAGCTATAGTTCATTTGTAGTAAGCTATAGTTCATTTGTAGTAAGCTATAGTTCATTTGTAGTAAGCTATAGTTCATCTGTAGTAAGCTATAGTTCATCTGTAGTAAACTATAATTCATTTGTAGTAAGCTATAGCTCATTTGTAGTAAGCTATAGTTCATTTGTAGTAAACTATAGTTCATTTGTAGTAAGCTATAGCTCATTTGTAGTAAGCTATAGTTAATTTGTAGTAAGCTATAGTTAATTTGTAGTAAGCTATAGAATTTCAGCTGTAGTAAATCCGCAAAAGTACCACAAAATCGATAGTAATCTATAGATTTCAACTGTAGATTTTTATGGTAAATTTTCATAAGGGGAGGGGTGGTCAAATTTTTTTTTTGGGTGTTACTATGGCTTGTGGGGTCTCGTTTTTCTCGTCTCGCCAAGAAAATGACAATGGGAAGGGTCCCGGAGCGAATCGGTGAAATTTTTGGGAAAAGTCACCGAGGTCTGCATATAGCCCCATATAGTGCCATACTGGCTTATATGGGGGGAGGGGTGGTCAAATTTTTTTTGTGGGTGTTACTATGGCTTGTGGGGTCTCGTTTTTCTCGTCTCGCCGAGAAAAACACAATGGGAAGGGTTTCGGAGCGAAACGGTGAATTTTTTTGGAAAAGTACCGGATAGGTCTGTATATAGGCTCATATAGTCCATACTGGCTATATGGGGGGAGGGGTGGTCAATTTTTTTGTGGGCTTTACTATGGGTTGTGGGTCTCGTTTTTCTCGTCTCGCCATTTAGAGCACGATGGGAAGGGTCCCGGAGCGAAGCGGTGAAATTTTTGGAAAAAGTCACCGAGGTCTGTATATAGGCCTATAGGCTGGCTATATGGGGGTATAGGTCCAACCTGGGAAATTCACACACGTTCATTGTGATATGGGATGTTTGGATTTGTTTTTCTCGTCTCGTCATTTAGAACAGGATGGGAAGGGTCTCGGAGCGCAACGGTGAAATTTTTGGAAAAGTACCATATAGCCCATATAGTCTCATACTGGTTATATGGGGGTATAGGTCCAACCTGGGAAATTCACACACGTTCATTGTGGTATGGGTTGTTTGGACTTGTTTTTCACGTCTCGTCATTTAGAACACGATGGGAAGGGTTTCGAAGGGAAACGGTGAATTTTTTGGAAAAGTACCGGGTAGGTCTGTATATAGGCTCACATAGCTCCATACTATATATATATGGGGGTATAGGTTCAACCTGGGAAATTCACACACGTTCATTGTGATATGGGTTGTTTGGATTTGTTTTTCACGTCGCGTCATTTAGAACACGATGGGAAGGGTTTCGAAGCGAAACGGTGAAATTTTTGGAAAAGTACCGGGTAGGTCTGTATATAGGCTCATATAGCTCCATATTATATATATGGGGGTATAGGTTCAACCTGGGAAATTCACACACGTTCATTGTGATATGGGTTGTTTGGATTTGATTTTCACGTCTCGTCATTTAGAACACGATGGGAAGGGTTTCGAAGCGAAACGGTGAAATTTTTGGAAAAAGTTCACCGAGGCCTGGGTAAGCCCATAGGCCTATAGTGGATGGCTATGGGGGTATAGGCCCATACTGGGTGGATGTTTTGGGGTCTAGATGAACCCCTAATGATCCTATGGTGTCGTGTGAGGTTCTATTTTGAAGCTCTCGTGGAGGAGCATCCGTCTGGACTAATAGTTCGTCCGTTTTCAATATTCTGCGCATGCGCAGTCTGGCCGTTGTATAGAAAGCAGGCATTTTGGGGGATATGTGGGTGTGTGTTTGGGGTAGAGATGGACCGCTATGGGTTCGAATGGGTCGTAGAAGGTGTCAAAGTGAAGCTTGTGTGGGGTAGAGTCAGAATGGCGTGTTTTTAAGTGCAAGTCGCGTCAATCTGCGCATGCGCAGTTGGTTGTAGTAAGTAAAGTGGCCATTTTGGGGCCGTGCAGGAAGGTATTTGGTGTCGAGATGGACCATCCTTGGTCCGAATGCGTCGTGCGGGGTGTCCTTTTGTAGCTCTCGGGGTGTACATCCGATTTGAGGGCTGCCCACGTCACCTGTGACGTCATCGGTGACGTGTCATCAGTACGAGTAGTAGCGAAAGTGGGCATTTTAGGGCAGTGAAGGAAGGTATTTGGGGTAGAGAGGGACCATCCTTTGTCCGAATGCGTCGTGGGAGGTGTCCTTTTGTAGCTCTCGGGGTGTACATCCGATTTGAGGGCTGCCCACGTCACCTGTGACGTCATCGGTGACGTCATCAGTACGAGTAGTAGCGAAAGTGGGCATTTTAGGGCAGTGAAGGAAGGTATTTGGGGTAGAGAGGGACCATCCTTGGTCCGAATGCGTCGTGGGAGGTGTCATGCTGTAGCTCTCGGGGTATAGACAACGATTTGAGGCATGTCCGAAGCATCTGTGACGTCATTGGTGACGTCATCAGTACGAGTAGTAGCGAAAGCGGGTATTTTGGGGCAGTGAAGGAAGGTATTTGGTGTAGAGATGGACCATCCTTGGTCCGAATGCGTCGTGAGGTGTCATCTTGTAGCAACGCCCGCCAACACCAAGCTCAATGCTTCAACGCCCTGGTGAAATAGCTCAGAAGCTCTGATTTTCTAGATATTCCATGGAATTGTCACTAATTCTTCGAAATGCAGTGACGTCCGTCGTTACGCCTTAACAGACCTGAGAGAGTACAACAACAACAACAAGGATGAGACATGAGAGAACAATAACAAGAAGTTTTTTCATATAGTTTATTCTCCCCAATGTTACATCATACCCACGCTGGGGGAGCCGCGTTGGGTATATTTACAATTCAAGAAGACTCTTGTCCAATCAGAGGCCACCATTTGCATCTGTCATATTCGTTCCTGTCCGTTGGATGCATTCTTGTCCAATCAGAAGTCTCCATTTCAGAAAGTTCCATCCTCGGCCATGTTCGCTCTGAACCGTTTATTCTAATCATCGTCGGGCAGGCCAGGATACCGTTGAGGCAACATATCCTCAGATAGTTGTTTGTGCATTCTGAGTATCTATCAGTGCATGGGTGAATACATTCACCCGATGGGAAGATTCCGTAATTTGGTCACGAAGAACGTAACATTGGTCACCCTCTCTACGACCCACTTGGGGTTGGGGCGCTGTTCATAGGCCCATTCCAAGACATCCAATTGGTCCACTTGGTCCAGCACGGGCTGTAGCGACGTCCGGTTACTGATGGTGAACGGCCGGTCAAACACATAGGTATTATTGCTGGGATAAAAGTATCGGACTTGATCTGTCTCCTTATGCTGCAGTACATAACCAAACGCCAGATTTAATTTGAAGGACGTAGCTTGGTCATTGAAGATGGCTTCCACGTAATTGCGTAGACGGGTCAGCCCAGTCAGTCGGAAATTGTAGATATCTTGAATATGGCGATGACGGTGGAAACAGGGCCGTATCATGGGCCAATGGCGCCGATAGATGTCACTCACTGGATGGGCGTCCTGTAAGAGATCGCTAGGAACATCCACCGCATCTTCCAGAAAATGTTCGTTGTTGTCAGGCGTATGACTGGGAACAGTAATGCTAGGGACCGGCTGGATATCTAGGCTCTTCTGAACTGTGGGTATAGGCGGGCTCTCCGTGATCGCATCACCAGTGGCATTCGTCTCCCCGGGCTCATCTTCACCAGGCCTGACCCTCATGGGTGCCTCTTTAGTGGAAAGTTGTCGCTCATACCGTGGTGATGGACCATGAATCAAACGTTGGTGCTGTCTTAACTGACTGGGTCGTTTGAAGAGTTGACCACAACCGTTACATTTTTCCGTCGCGCCCTCGTGGAATGAGCGTTCGTGGCGCAGTAAATGATCCTCCCGATTGAATGACCGTGCGTAGGTTGTACAAGTATACCGAGCATCGTTGTGGGTGGAGGCCTCGTGGCGTCGTAAATTATCTAGACGAGTAAACAGCTTCTGGCAAGTTGTGCAAGAGAACATATCGGCTGTGGATCTGGAAATGATGAATGGCGTAAAAATTCCCACTTTTATACGTTTTTCCGTGACATTCGTGTCTTTTCGGCGACCTCCGTGTCTCTTCGGTCACCTCCGTGTCTTTTCGGTGACGTCCGTCATTCTTCGGGCACCTCCGTGTCTCTTCGGTAACCTCCGTGACATCTTCGGTCACCTCCGTGTCTCTTCGGTGACCTCCGTGACATCTTCGGTCACCTCCGTGTCTCTTCGGTCACCTCCGTAACTACCCGGCTGTTCCCGTGTAAACCCGGATGGATCTCCGTGTCTCTTCGGTGACCTCCGTGACATCTTCGGTTACCTCCGTGTCTCTTCGGTCACCTCCGTGACATCTTCGGTCACCTCCGTGTCTCTTCGGTCACCTGCGTAACTACCCGGATGTTCCCGTGTAAACCCCGATGTACCCGTATGGAACACACAGCTAAAAGACCCGGATAGAAGTACCCGGATGTAGGCGCGGATGTCATTGACAAGAGCCTGGATGGACAAGAACCCGGATGTACCCGGATGTAAAAGTCCCCGGATGTAAAAGTGCCCGGATGTTTGCGAATGTTCTACCATTCCGGACTTCTATCAGGTCCATGTCCAGAAGCTCTCATGTCCTGCATGTGAAGTCATATTGTGTGTGTATGCATGTGTGTATGCGTCTGTGTGTGTGTGTGTGTGTGTGTGTGTGTGTGTGTGTGTGTGTGTGTGTGTAGGTTGGTGTGTATGCGTGTGTGTGTATGCGTGCGTGCGTGTATGCAAGTGTGTGTATGCGTCTGTGTATGCGAGAGTGTGTGTGTATGCAAATGTGTGTATGCGTCTGTGTGTGTGTGTGTGTGTGTTTGTATGTATGTATGCATGTGTGCTTGCGTGTGTTTGTATGTGTGTATGCGTGTATGCGTGTGTGTGTGTGTGTGTGCGTGTGTGTATGCTTGCGCGTACGCGTGTGTGTGTGTATGTTTCCTGTCCCGTTTGACCAGCGTTTGGTGGTATAGCCCTGTTTTACCAGTGTTTGGTGGTATAGCCCTGTTTGACCAGTGTTTGGTGGTATAGCTCTGTTTGACCAGTGTTTGGTAGTATAGCCCTGTTTGACCAGTGTTTGACCGTATAGCCCTGTTTGACCAGTGTTTGGTTGTATAGCCCTCTTTGACCAGTGTTTGCTGGTATATCCCTCTTTGACCAGTGTTTGATGGTATAGCCCTGTTTGAGCAGTGTTTGTTGGTATATCCCTGTTTGACCAGTGCTTGGTATTATAGCCCTGTCTGACCAGTGTTTGGTGTTACAGCCCTGTCTGACCAGTGTTTGGAGGTATAGCTCTGTTTGACCAATGTTTGATGGTATGCCCGTCAACGCCCGGTGGTGGTGGTGGTGGTGGTGGTGTGTGAGGTGGTGTGTGGTGGTAGTGGTGGTGTGTGGTGGTGTGTGGTGGGCGCACGCGTACACACACGCAAGCACACACACACATACACACAGGCGTGAGGGGGTCACAAGACGGGCATAGGGTACGCCAAGGTGCGGGTGGACCACAGGAGCGTGCGCCTTCATACGGCGACACACACACATACACACACAGACGCATACACACACACACGCGTACGCGCAAGCATACACACACGCACACACACACACATACACGCACACACACACAGACGCATACACACATGCATACACACACAATATGACTATTCACATGCAGGACATGAGCGCTTCTGGACATGGACCTGATAGAAGTCCGGAATGGTGGAACATTCGTAAACATCCGGGCATTTTTACATCCGGGGACTTTTACATCCGGGTACATCCGGGTTCTTGTACAACCAGGCTCTTGTCAATGACGTCCGCGCCTACATCCGGGTACTTCCATCCGGGTCCTTTAGCTGTGTGTTCCATACGGGTACATCGGGGTTTACACGGGAACAGCCGGGTAGTTACGGAGGTGACCGAAGAGACACGGAGGTGACCGAAGATGTCACGGAGGTCACCGAAGAGACACGGAGGTGACCGAAGATGTCACGGAGGTCACCGAAGAGACACGGAGATCCATCCGGGTTTACACGGGAACAGCCGGGTAGTTACGGAGGTGACCGAAGATGTCACGGAGGTCACCGAAGAGACACGGAGGTGACCGAAGATGTCACGGAGGTTACCGAAGAGACACGGAGGTGCCCGAAGAGTGACGGACGTCACCGAAAAGACACGGAGGTGACCGAAGAGACACGGAGGTGCCCGAAGAGTGACGGACGTCACCGAAAAGACACGGAGGTGACCGAAGAGACACGGAGGTTGCCGAAAAGACACGAATGTCACGGAAAAACGTATAAAAGTGGGAATTTTTACGGCATTCATCATTTCCAGATCCACAGCCGATATGTTCTCTTGCACAACTTGCCAGAAGCTGTTTACTCGTCTAGATAATTTACGACGTCACGAGGCCTCCACCCACATCGATGCTCGGTATACTTGTACAACCTGCGCACGGTCATTCAATCGGGAGGATCATTTACTGCGCCACGAACGCTCATTCCACGAGGGCGCGACGGAAAATGTAACGGTTGTGGTCAACGCTTCAAACGACCCAGTTAGTTAACACAGCACCAACGTTTGATTTCATGGTCCATCACCACGGTATGAGCGACAACTTTCCACTAAAGAGGCACCCGTGAGGGTCAGACCTAGTGAAGATGAGCCCGGGGAGACGAATGCCACTGGTGATGCGATCACGGAGAACCCGCCTATACCCACAGTTCAGAAGAGCCTAGATATCCAGCCGGTCCCTAGCATTACTGTTCCCAGTCATACGCCTGACAACAACGAACATTTTCTGGAAGATGCGGTGGATGTTCCCAGCGATCTCTTACAGGACGCCCATCCATTGAGTGACATCTATCGGCGCCATTGGCCCATGATACGGCACTGTTTCCACCGTCATCGTCCTATTCAAGATATCTACAATTTTCGACTGACTGGCCTCGCCCGTCTACGCAGCTACGTGGAAGCCATCTTCAATGACCAAGCTACGTCCTTCGTAAATCTGGCGTTTGGTTATGTACTGCAGCATAAGGAGACAGATCAAGTCCGATACTTTTACCCGAGCAGTAACATCCGGGTATTTGACCAACCGTTTACCATCATTAACCGGACGTCGCTACAGCCCGTGCTGGACCAAGTGGACCAATTGGATGTCTTGGAATGGGCCTATCAACAGCGCCCCAACACCAAGTGGGTCGTAGAGAGGGTCACCAATGTTACGTTCTTCGTGACAAAATTACGGAATCTTCCAATCGGATGAATGTATTCACCCATGCACTGATAAATACTCAGAATGCACAAACAACTATCTGAGGATATGTGGCCTCGACGGTATCCTGGCCTGCCCGACGATGATTAGAATAAACGGTTCAGAGCGAACATGGCCGAAGATGGAACTTTCTGAAATGGCGACAGACAAGAGCAACCGAAAATACATCTAACGGACAAGAAGGAATATAACAGATGCAAATGGCGGCCTCTGATTGGACAAGAGTTTTCTTGAGTTGTAAACATACCCAACGCGGCTCCCCCAGCGTGGGTATGATGTAACATTGGGGAGAATAAACTATATGAAAAAACTTCTTGTTGTTGTTGTTGTTGTTCTCTCATGTCTCATCCTTGTTGTTGTTGTTGTACTCTCTCCGGTCTGTTAAGGCGTAACGACGGACGTCACTGCATTTCGAAGAATGAGTGACAATTCCATGGAATATCTAGAAAGTCAGAGCTTCTGAGCAATTTCACCAGGGCGTTGAAGCATTGGGCTTGGTGTTGGCGGCCGTTGCTACAAGATGACACCTCACACGACGCATTCGGACCAAGGATGGTCCATCTCTACACCAAATACCTTCCTTCACTGCCCCAAAATACCCGCTTTCGCTACTACTCGTACTGATGACGTCACCAATGACGTGACAGATGCTGCGGACATGCCTCAAATCGGGGTGTACACCCCGAGAGCTACAACATGACACCTCCCACGACGCATTCGGACCAAGTATGGTCCATCTCTACCCCAAATGCCTTCCTTCACTGCCTCAAAATGCCCACTTTCGCTACTACTCGTACTGATGACGTCATCGATGACGTCATAGATGACGCGGACATCCCTCAAATCGGGATGTATACCCCGAGAGCTACAACATGATACTTCCCTAGACACATTCGGACCAAAGATGGTCCCTCTCTACCCCAAATACCTTCCTGTACTGCCCTAAAATGCCCACTTTCGCTACTACTCGTACTGATGACGTCACCGATGACGTCACATGTGACGTGGGCAGCCCTCAAATCGGGGTCTACACCCCGAGAGCTACAAGATGACACCTCCCACGACGCATTCGGACCAAGGATGGTCCCTCTTTACCCCAAATATCATCCTTCAGTGCCCTAAAATGCCCACTTTCGCTACTACTCGTACTGATGACGTCACCGATGACGTCACAGGTGACGTGGGCAGCCCTCAAATCGGGGTCTACACCCCGAGAGCTACAAAAGAACACCCCGCACGACGCATTCGGACCAAGGATGGTCCATCTCGACACCAAATACCTTCCTGCACTGCCCCAAAATGACCACTTTACTTACTACAACCAACTGCACATGCGCAGATTGACGCGACTTGCACTTAAAAACACGCCATTCTGACTCTACCCCACACAAGCTTCACTTTGACACCTTCTACGACCCATTCGGACCCATAGCGGTCCATCTCTACCCCAAACACACACCCACATACCCCCCAAAATGCCTGCTTTCTATACTACGGCCAGACTGCGCATGCGCAGACTATTGAAAACGGACGAACCATTAGTCCAGTCGGATGCTCCTCAACGAGAGCTTCAAAATAAGACCTCATACGACACCATAGGATCATTAGGGGCTCACCTAGACCCCAAAACATCCACCATGTATGAACCTATACCCCATAGCCATGCAGTATAGGCCTATGGGCTTACCCAGGCCTCAGTGAACTTTTTCCAAAAATTTCACCGTTTCGCTTCGAAACCCTTCCCATCGTGTTCTAAATGACGAGACGTGAAAAACAAATTCAAACAACCCATATCACAATGAACGTGTGTGAATTTTGCAGGTTGAACCTATGCTCCCATATAGCCAGTATGGAGCTATATGAGCCTATCTTCAGACCTACCCGGTACTTTTCCAAAAATTTCACCGTTTCGCTTCGAAACCCTTCTCATCGTGTTCTAAATGACGAGACGTGAAAAACAAATCCAAACAACCCATATCACAATGAACGTGTGTGAATTTCCCAGGTTGAACCTATACCCCCATTTTTATATAGTATGGAGCTATAGAACTTTAGAACTTTTTTATTGACACATCAACGCAGTCAGCAGACTGGTAATATAGTCATACAAATAAGAACAACAAGTTGCCAAACATGACAAGATGAATACAAGAGGAATAAAAGCAATATTCACATGACGCAAAGCTGACATAATTCAATAACCTTAGGCCCTATCAATCTGACACATGTATATATACTATTAGCTTGATATGATCCAGATATTTCACACTGCATGAATGACTTTATTGATCTCCCAACTTTTCGCAAGCAAGCAAGAATTTGGCAGTTTTAATAAGCGTATCTGTGCAGCGGTTTCCCAGAATAAATTTAAGCTTCGCTGTGTTACTTAGAGAATGGAAGTTGGTACCCAGATTAGAAATTGATTCGAAAAAGTTTTTTCTCAGTGTAATATATTTAGGACAGGTCAGAATAAAATGATGTTCACTCTCAATGACATTACTTGGACACTGTTTACAAAGTCGGTCACTCCTATTTAACTGTTGGTATCGACCGCGTTCAATTTCCAACCTGTGTGCACTTATTCTGTATTTGCAAATAACACTTCTATATTGTCTATTAGCTAAGACGTCGGGATAAATTGGTCTACAAAACAGGCTAGACATTGAAGATAAGACAGTAAGCTTGTCAGATGACTGAATACATGAAATAGTTTCCTGCATTTCAATGTCCTTAAGACGCTGCACAATGCAACCAATCTCGACGTTCGTTGTAGGAAATTGCTCATTGAACACATATTTGAATCCACAGGTATCGAGGAGATTAGAAATATACTTAGTCCAGGAACTACAATCGATTGTGTCTAGGTACACGTCAGATACCAGAGAGCCCGGACTTTCCAGTATGTGCGCCCAGAACCGCACCATGCGTTTCAAAATATCAAATTTAAGAGGAAGTTGGCCAAGTTCGGATCTACATGCTGTGTTCGTACTTTTGGAATGTACTCCAAGCAATTCTTTGATGAATTTTAGATGTACATGCTCGAAGCCATCTGAATCTCTAAAAGTGTCTTTGACACCCCAAACTTCACTGCCATATAAAAGTATTGGTTTTATTAATGTGTCGAACAACTTTTCGGATAGTTTACAACCTGTATTGTTGTCTAATAATTGCTTCATTTTGAAGCATGCTTTCAACCCTTTGTTACGTAGGTTCTCTATAGCCAGTGAAAAGTTACCATTGCTTTTAAGAATTATGCCTAAATAGGTATATTGCTTGACAATCGACAGGGAATTGTCATGTATTTGGAATGAAATATTACGCGGCAGCTTGTTGGCGTTGAAAAGCATGACCTGCGATTTATTGATATTAACTCTCAGTCGCCATTTATTGCAATATCTCTCAAGAATATCTAGTTTACTTTGCAAACCTGCAGCAGTGGAGGACAGTATGACAATGTCGTCAGCATAACAAAGAATATTAACAGTGGATTTGCCGATGCATACTTCACCGCACTGATCATTTTGTATTTCACTAATAAGGTCGTTAATAAAGATATTAAAAAGTAGGGGACTGAGTACATCTCCCTGTTTAACACCCACAGTGGATGGAAAGAAGGGAGAAAGGCCATGTGGGAATTTCATTGCAGAATATGTGTCGGAGTACATGCTTTTGAGAACTGCATATAGTTTGCCACTAATACCCAAATTCAAAAGTTTGTATAGAAGACCCTCTCTCCATACCGAGTCAAAAGCTTTATGTAGATCGATAAAAGAGCAGAATAATTTCCGCTTATGTTGTTTTTCATGATCTATAATATTACGAAGTGTGAGAATATGGTCCATTGTACGGCTATTATCAGTAAATCCAATTTGGTTTTTGTGAATATACAGACCTACCCGGTACTTTTCCAAAAATTTGACCGTTTCGCTTCGAAACCCTTCCCATCGTGTTCTAAATGACGAGACGTGAAAAACAAGTCCAAACAACCCATACCACAATGAACGTGTGTGAATTTCCCAGGTTGGACCTATACCCCCATATAACCAGTATGAGACTATATGGGCTATATGGTACTTTTCCAAAAATTTCACCGTTGCGCTCCGAGACCCTTCCCATCGTGTTCTAAATGACGAGACGAGAAAAACAAATCCAAACATTCCATATCACAATGAACGTGTGTGAATTTCCCAGGTTGGACCTATACCCCCATATAGCCAGCCTATAGGCCTATATACAGACCTCGGTGACTTTTTCCAAAAATTTCACCGCTTAGCTCCGGGACCCTTCCCATCGTGCTCTAAATGGCGAGACGAGAAAAACGAGACCCCACAACCCATAGTAAAGCCCACAAAAAATAGGATCACCCCTCCCCCCATATAGCCAGTATGGACTATATGAGCCTATATACAGACCTACCCGGTACTTTTCCAAAAAAATTCACCGTTTCGCTCCGAAACCCTTCCCATTGTGTTTTTCTCGGCGAGACGAGAAAAACGAGACCCCACAAGCCATAGTAACACCCACAAAAAAAAATTGACCACCCCTCCCCCCATATAGCCAGTATGGCACTATATGGGGCTATATGCAGACCTCGGTGACTTTTCCCAAAAATTTCACCGATTCGCTCCGGGACCCTTCCCATTGTCATTTTCTTGGCGAGACGAGAAAAACGAGACCCCACAAGCCATAGTAACACCCACAAATTTTTTTTGACCACCCCTCCCCCCATATAGCCAGTATAGCACTATATGGGGCTATATACCGGTGACTTTTTCCAAAAATTTCACCGTTTCGCTTCAAAACCCTTCCCATCGTGTTCTAAATGACGAGACGTGAAAAACAAATCCAAACAACCCATATCACAATGAACGTGTGTGAATTTCCCAGGTTGAACCTATACCCCCATATATATATAGTATGGTGCTATATGAGCCTATATACAGACCTACCCGGTACTTTTCCAAAAATTTGACCGTTTCGCTTCGAAACCCTTCCCATCGTGTTCTAAATGACGAGACGTGAAAAACAAGTTCAAACAACCCATACCACAATGAACGTGTGTGAATTTCCCAGGTTGGACCTATACCCCCATATAGCCAGTATGAGACTATATGGGCTATATGGCACTTTTCCAAAAATTTCACCGTTGCGCTCCGAGACCCTTCCCATCGTGTTCTAAATGACGAGACGAGAAAAACAAATCCAAACATCCCATATCACAATGAACGTGTGTGAATTTCCCAGGTTGGACCTATACCCCCATATAGCCAGCCTATAGGCCTATATACAGATCTCGGTGACTTTTTCCAAAAATTTCACCGCTTCGCTCCGGGACCCTTCCCATCGTGCTCTAAATGGCGAGACGAGAAAAACGAGACCCCACAACCCATAGTAAAGCCCACAAAAAATTTGACCACCCCTCCCCCCATATAGCCAGTATATGGGACTATATACCGGTGACTTTTCCCAAAAATTTCACCGATTCGCTCCGGGACCCCTCCCATTGTGTTTTTTCTCGGCGAGACGAGAAAAACGAGACCCCACAACCCATAGTAACACCCACAAAAGAAATTGACCACCCCTCCCCCCATATAGCCAGTATGAGCCTATATGGGGATATACCCATACAGGCATTTCCCCGTATATTGTATATTGTACGAGTCCGTGTTCCGCTTTTTATTTATTTATTTATTTATTATTTATTTATTTATTTATTTATTTATTTATTCTGTGAAAACACCCATGACATGACTGAAGATAGCCTCACTCGGCCCAATGGAACCATGCAGCGTGGAACTCTTCTGTGTTGGAGGTAGTTTTTGGTGAGCTGGTGGCGCCCCCTGGCGGAACTCCCCGTCATCTCCCCAAGAGTTATCTCCCCCGGCAAAATGTGCGATTAAATCCTTGCTCTATACTACTTATGGGCCTATCCAGGCCTCCGTGAACTTTTCGAAAAATTTCACCGCTTAACTTCGAGACCCCTCCCATCGTGTTTTTCGTTGTGAGACGTGAAAAACAAGACCAAACAACCCATAGTTAAAAAAAAAAAAAAAAAAATGACCACCCCCATACCCCATACAGGCATTTTCCCGTATAGATGCAAATGTGCGAATCAGGTCCCTATCTATCTGCCCACACTATACTACTCACCCATTTCACGGTGTTGACATTTGCCGTGGGGACGGAGAAAATACACTAAAAAAATATTCTTATTTACGTAAGAACATTATAAACTGACTTTTTTATTCACGGTTCACACGCTTCTTTGAAATACTCATAAATTAACAGATTATAATCCATATGGTAGGTAGACATGCAGCCCACCTGACCTGGGAATAGGTGAATAAGCCATAATAACGTCTATACAATTACCAATGTTATTCAAATGTATCTTTTTTATCATTATTTGTGAGGGCGCAAAGAAATAATGCATCAAACAAATTCCATGTAAGTTATTTTCCCGGCTCATGCAATTAACTGTATCAGAGGGGTGCAGGACAGAAAATAGACCACACTCGGAATAGAATGACTCATGCAGTCCTAATTCTTAAGGTAGGTTGCAGCTTCTGTTTAGTTCAGATGTTTCATGCGTTGTTTTAGTCTCTACGCTCGGTATCTTGAGTGTCATTAAGGGAGATTGGGGTACAGTGGGACAAGTGATCTAACTCCTATGTTAAGTACAGGAATTGCATTAGTGGTAAAAAATTAGGGATAAAAAAAAATGTTTTTCAACAGTCCGAGTAAATTTTCTGGATAAGGATGATCGATATCCCAAAATGTTACTTACTTGCATTATTTTGTTTCCTGGATAGTTGTAATTACTAATACCATTGGATTTGATGAGTTTCACTAACAATTTCAAAGTCAGATACTTCTGTTGTAATTGGAAAATATTTTCTTCTTCAAATTTTGCCTCTGAAAAATATTTTCTGTAACGCAGGGGTCTAAAATAGCAACTAACTTCACCATCGCTGTTAAATCGTCTAAACTCTTATGAAACATAACAGTATATACTAGAGTTAAAATGTTTTCGTTTATTGTCCCACTATATACACCCCAGTTGTAGTCAAGTTGACATGGCTTCGTTCGTTCCTAACGAAGCCATGTCAACTTGGCTACCCCAGTTGGTGTCCCAGTGCGTCCCGTACCTGGGACACTTTTTTAACACGTTGACTGCCATTTCAATACAGCGTGTCTGTCCCGGTTGCCAAGTCACATGATCAGTATATCGAATCCTGGTTGAGATTTTTTGTTTCTAACGTATGCCAACTACGAGTTAACTCGCTAGAAGGGTATTCCCCCATATAGCGAGTTAACTCGTAGTTGGCACAGTGAAAAAATTTTTCAGTCGGTAATTTTCGTTAATTTTCGGAGAGTTAATTACGAATATACTCGTAGTGGCAGAATGCGGTACACCCAAAACTACGAGTATAATCGTACTGGCAGTCAACGTGTTTATTAAAATACTTTTTAAAATGTAATTCTGGAGAAAAGTACGACAGATACTTCAAATTTTTTGTATGATTATATCATACTAAATATTAGTTGTAACTAGAGCACAGAAGGCCATTATACAGGACAATAATAATGGAGATTTATGCAAAAAAAGTGAAAAGTGTCTCCGCACACCTCAATCTCGGTTACTTCCCTTGATAGCGCTCTTTGTAGATTAGGGTAGTTCCCAATTTGGCGCCAAATTTGTGACATTGGATCTGCTTTTCAGGGAAAATTGTAAGTGTACCGATTTTGTTTTAAAGTGAAAGTGTGAGATAATGCATTATGTGTACAACAACAACATTTGTACTAATCGAATAATTTCCTTTCGAGTGCCTTCTACGATTTTATTTGGTAAGTTGCAGTATCGAAAACAGGGTGCCTGTAAATCCACACTTGAACTGATGGGATTAATCTTATAGATTAATCTTTGGTTCAACACAAATCTCTCGGTAGCCCTTGTTGGCGTGACCAGGGGATGCAACAACAACATCTGGGTCTATACCTTAATATGAAATAGGCAAAGCCTAGAAACGAACGAAGTATACTTCTTTTGTTCGCTTCTGACTTTGCCTTACACATTCGATCAGAATTGATACTCTGGATCGGATCTGGGATAAAGTATGTTGATCGAATCTATAAACCACAAAATATTGGGATGCTTCTTCATTATAAATTAATTTAAGGAATTAAACTGATAGAATTATTTTAATTTTATCCTTGAATGAAAAATTAAGAATGCCAAACTATTCGAAGAGAGATATTACTATAATGGACAGAAATATTGCGATGTTTATACACTAGTTAAATATACTCAAATTATTGTAAACAAATAAAAAAACAAGACCTAATGGTGATTGATAGTTTATGAAGCCAGGACATTCCACCCTGAGGACATTTACCCTTGTAGACATTTCCCTAGATATTTCCTCCTTCAAACATTTCCATCTGTGGACATTCCCCACTCCCCCCGCCCCTCCCCCCTTCCTTTTTTTGTACTACAACTACAAACGTGTAACACACTGAAATATTTTAAGATACTGTTAACAAGATTTGTATAATTTAGTAAAATATTGTAATAGTTATCTTGGGTTTTGCCATGAATACCTTTTCTTCAACAGGGCACTATTTTAACATGCATAATTCATGTTTTTACTACTTCCAATACCCCATGGTTTCATTGAAGACAAAACAGACATCACTGGATGATATTTTGTGAAGAATATGATAACATGGCAGTGTGACTAACATCACAGGACCTACGAAGTACAGTAGGCATTAGGACTTGAACGCGAACTGAACTCTTGGAAATCCCCACCCCCAGTTGAAATCCTGCCTATATTAAGATGGGCACCGCCCAAGTCAGAATCGCCAGTGATTTTCATCAAAAATCACCAGAAATGTTCATCAAAAGTAGGTCAGCTCAGAACTTGTTGGTAACAGTCTCCTAATGCGCCTTCATTCCAAAAATAAATAACGATCGCCGATTAAATTTTACAATTTTTTAATTAAA
>JAVTVY010003894.1:0-39361 GCA_036873755.1 Hanleya hanleyi | reverse complement strand
CCTGATTAAACGGCGCCTACCCCGACAGCAGCGAGTCTATGAACTGGAAGATCTTCAAAGGGAACCGTTGCTAGGGACGTTTTACGAGACGGAATTACAGCCTGTCGTAAAAACACAGCAAGACTACTACACGGTGGAGCAGATTTTGAAAACGGAACGTCGACGTGGCAAACTGTTTCATTTCGTCAAATGGCAAGGCTGACCCAGTTCCTTCAATTCCTGGGTCGCTGCCAACCAGGTGAAACGACTATAAAGCGAGACACCACTGCCGTCATCCTTCATTCCACGTTCGACCACAGTGCTATGGACAAACAGCAGCTGCCTCTGAACACAGCGTCTCCCAAAACGCGCAAAGCGCAAGTGGGCTTTGTGGTGATAGTGCTAACCCTGCTGAGTGTGTTGTACGGAGGTGTGTTTTACGACGTAGCCTATGTCAGCAGGCTACTTAACCAACTGAGAACACCAGCCATCAGTGAAACCAGTCTACAGATAGCACCAGTCAACCCCGTATCGGGCCCAGTCACCACCACACCCCGTGTACAAGCCACACCGAGCTCCACGTTGAGCTCCACACCAAGCTCAACATCTACACCAAGTACACCCAGTACGTCTGAAGACCCACCGGATTTCATCCCTCACAGTGAACAGACAACGACGACCGACGTTGTACCCACCACCACCATCATCACTCGCAGTGAACAGACAACGACGACCGACGTTGTATCCACCACTCCAGTTCACTCGTACGAAATTTACAAGAGCGGGTTACCACGACAACGGATACACCTCGAACCATGGACCCTCGATGGCAGCATCCCTTCACGTGTCTCATCGCAGGACCGACGGGCTCCGGCAAAACGCACTTCGTCCGGAAGCTCCTTCAACACGCCGACAGCATGATCACCCCCCCCATTGCCCGAGTCGTGTGGTGTTATGGAGAATGGCAGGAAGCGTATGCAGCAATGCCCCACATCACGTTCGTGGAAGGCCTACCCAATCTGGCCGATTTGGAACCCGACACCTTGGTGGTTCTGGATGATCTCATGGCGGAGACGGATGCGCGGGTCGCCCAACTCTTTACCAAAGGCAGCCATCATCGACGGCTCAGCATCATCTACATTGTGCAGAATCTGTTCAGTAAAAACAAAAAACATCGGAACATCAGCTTAAATGCCCACTACCTGGTGGTCTTCAAAAATCCGAGAGATACCACTCAACTGCTGCACCTGGCGAGACAGATATATCCCGGCCGCACACCGTTTGCGTTGGAAGCCTTTATAGATGCCACAACCCCTCAGCACGGGTATATGCTCTTCGACCTCAAGCAAGCCACCCCCGACCACCTTCGACTACGGACCGGCATCTTTCCCGGAGAGGCCCACCACGTGTACTTGCAAAAATAATGTAAACACACCGACAGTGGCGCCCCCAGCTGGAGTGTGTGTGTTTGATGATGGAGATAATAAAAAGAATGAATATCACAGCAGGGTTGACTTTGTCTCTGTTCTCTGAGGTGGATAAAAAGGGCAGAGTTGTGGGTTCTGGCATTAGTTGTACATGATGTCTGCGCGAGTACGGAAGCACGCCCCGACGCTCCGTGTATTGAAGACGGCCCCACCCGAGTTGGTCCGAACCATTGTACGCGGTGCAGACCCTGACCTTGTACGCTGTCTGTGCGAGATCGGGTACAACCTGTTAAAAGGCAACGTACCACTGACTCCGGCTCAGAAGACCAAGTTGGCCAAGCATAAGACAGGTCTCCGAACCCTAGTCCAGAAGCGGGTGCCACAAACACAAAAGAAAAAGGTGTTACAGAAAGGCGGCTTTCTCGGGGCCATCTTAGCACCGTTGGCCGCTTCCGTGTTGGGTCCAGTATTGGGTGGACTCTTCGGCCGACAATGAACCACACGAAAAAAATAGTCCTCGTCGAACCACGGTTCCTTCAAAACCTCCAATCGCCCTACCCTGTCCCACCTACGGTGAAGACCATAAACACCCTCGATGGAGAGATGCAACGGATCTTACAGAGACCGGGGTTAAGCGACAGTGAGAAAGTACAACGGTACAATGAGACGCTTCAACGGTACATGACGTTCATGGACCAATACAAAACCCTCTCTACCCCACCACCACCACCACCACGTGACGCACCGCCGACCTCAGCACCGCTCCAACAGCCGCCATTACCAGGGGTACCACCCACAGCCCACAGTGGGTGGAAGACGAAGTGCTGAAGAGTGTACCTGCATCGTTCAAGAAACAAGCTGGCCTGGTATTACAACGGATGAAACAGAATCCTAACATGACTTGGAATGATAAAGGCGAACTCCTGGTACAGAATCAGGTGGTCCCCGGCACCCACATGACGGATTTAGTGAATGACCTGATGCGTAAACGCAGATCGCACACGGATCCTTGAGGATGGGAGGTCTTCGCTCAAGGCTTGAAAGACATGCATGTACCACAGGAATTGGTGGGGAACCCCCACCGCTGGGCCTTTATGCAGCGAACCCAGCAATCGCCGAGTGGCCCACTACCTTCTTGGGAATCCGAATGGGAACCGGAGTCACCCCCCAAAACTCCACCACCACAACGGGCACCTTCTTTTCAAACCTTTAAAAAACCATCCTTGATCAGGACACCCAACATCTCCAGAGCCGTGACACGTAGCAAGTCAACGCGACGAACACGACGCCGGACACAACCGCCCAAGGCCTGGAACACATATTAAAACCAACAGCAGCAGCAGGACAGCTCAGTCGCCATGTTTTACCTCACCCTACCCAGTAACAGTTCGCTGGATGTGTTTCCTGACAACGCCGTGGCCAAGTACGTCACCCAGTTACCGCAACCGTTGCATTTACCTGGACGATGGGAATGTGGCCTCGTGGATATGCAATACCCTTACTCGTGGTACAACGTGCGAGCCAATGAAGTGTGGTACGAGGTGACCTACGAAGGAAAAGACACCCGACTCATCCTCCCCGAAGGCCAATACGATACTCCCAAGGAGTTCATGGGTGGGCTGTCAAGACTGTTGAATTATAAGGCTCTACGGGAGGTCACGAATACTTCAAAACCCATCAAAGACTACCCCTTCAAGAATCACGTGGACTTCGATTGCAACGCATACAACGACAAGGCACAGCTTATCGTCATCGCCAACGCGAGTGTCGTACTGAGTCCTATCCTACAGCAAATACTGGGTTTCGATCTACGGACGTTCGCTGGTCCCACCGCCCACCAAGGCGAGGTCCCGATGGATATGAAGTCGGGTATGTACGGACTCTACGTCTACTCGGAGGTGGTGGACAACCACATCGTGGCCGATATCAACACACCTCTGTTACGGGTGGTGCCCATTAAAAAGTTGTATGGAGATCAAGTCACCCACAGTTTCACCCACATGCTCTTCCTGGCTGTACGACAAACCCACATCAACACGATCACGGTGGATATAAGAGATGACACGGGACGACCGGTGGCATTCGAACGCGGGAAAGTGGTGGTGACACTTCATTTTCGACAAGCACGTGCTCCCCGCTTTGTATAATGAAGGTGCCTTACGAGTGCGATGCACGCAGCTATATGGACTATTATGCCCAACAGGCCGGGGGTGGCTTTCCGGTGTTTAGTGGTGCACGCATGCAACGTGGACATGGACTGGGGAACATACTCAGGAGCATCGTCAAAACGTTCCTGCCCTTGGTGACGCGTGGGGTGAAAGCAATCGGCAAACAAGCGGTACGCAGTGGACTGCAAGTGGCCGGTGATGTCTTGGGGGGTACGGCACCCAAAGAAGCCTTGAAACGGCGGGCCAAAGAAGCGGGAGGCATCTTGGTGGCCAAAGCACAACGCACCGTAGGGAATAAAAGACCTGCCCCACCGAGACCACGCACCAGTCGACGACCGACCCAGCGACGACGCACATCGAAGACCCGGGATATCTTTTCTTAAACATGTCCTTGATCCACGCCGAGTCCTGCCCCTCCACCAACAGTGAATTTGATGTGTGGACCGTCCCGCCCACACAGACCAGTGCCGAACAAGGATTATGGGTGGAGCATCTCCCGCTGTCCAGCATCAACGCAACAGGGCCCATCGAGTTCACCATCAGTAATGCGGATACGGCCTATGTGTGTATTCCCTTATATGTGTTGTAATTTAGCCCATACATACTTGTATGTGAAAGCCAAGATCGTCAATGGAGGTGGCACCAGAATCGCCGACCAAGCAACGGTGGGCCCGACGAATCTCTGGCTGCACTCGATGTTTCAACAGGTGGATATATTTCTCAGCGACAAACTCATCAGTGACTCGACCAACACGTACCCCTATTGAGCCTACATCGAGACGCTGTTCTCGCATGGACGAGAGGCTAAAAAATCTCAACTGACAGCCGCTTTATTCTACCAAGACAAAGCCGAGCACATGGGCGCAGAGAACGACAATACGGGATATAGCAAACGGAAGGCTTTGACCGCGCACGGCGTCGCGGTGGATCTCATGGGTCGACTGCACGCAGACATGTTCATGCAAGACCGATACCTCTTGAACAAGATCCCCATCAAAATCCGACTGATACGGGCGCCTCCGACCTTCGCCTTGATGGCCACTAACGTAGACGGGCATGCAGCTGACTATAAGATTGTCATCGAAGACGCAGTCCTGTATGTCCGAAAAGTGAAACCGAATCCAGCCGTTCAATTGGGACACATGAAAGCCTTGGAAACAAAACCAGCCCAGTACCCTATCCGACGTGTACAAACCAAAGTGTTCTCTGTGTCTGCTGGAAATATGAGCGCCAACAAAGAAAACCTGTTCCTGGGGGAACTACCCAAGCAATTGATCCTGGCCTGTGTGGAAAATACCAGTTTCAGTGGAGCCTACCCAGAGAATCCGTTTGACTTTAAACATTTCGGCATCAATTTTGTGGCCCTGCATGTGGATGGACAACAGGTGCCAGCCACGGCCTTAACACCGAACTTTGGGCGCGCGAATTTCATTCGAGCCTATCAGAGCCTGTTTACAACCACCGGTCAAATCAACCAGGACGAAAGGAATTTCATCAGTCGAGAGGACTACGGGAACGGATACACGTTGTTCTGTTTCGATTTGACCCCTACCTTAGAGAACGACCATCAGCTGGCCCTCGCCAAGCAAGGCAATTTACGGTTGGAAATCCACTTTCAACGAGCCCTCCGGAGCACCGTCAATGTGATCTGCTACGCCGAGTTTGACAACATGATTCAAGTGGACAAGGCGCGCAACATCCTGTGTGACTTCTCCACCTAACATGGATACAGACCAGATAACCACCGTGCTGGAGAATGACCCAGAGACACGTATGGTGTTTCAAGGGGTGTTCGCCCGAGATGTGTTCCCATTAGACCGTATGTATCCTGCTGCTTACGTTCTCAACACGGGCCCGATGGATCGGCCCGGTGAACATTGGGTGGGCGTACGGCCTGCCACCCCTACATCCCGATTTAACAGACTTCATGGATCAAGGCACAGAGATGTGGTGTTGGAACAGTCAAACGTTGCAAAGCCTGACCAGTAGCGTGTGCGGACAATATTGCTTGTTTTACCTGTACCATCGATGCCGGGGAAGACCCTTCTCTACCATCGTACAGATGTTTGACGAGTACCCCAAGGCCCAGGACCGCGATGTACTCGTATATGACTGGGCCGCCCATCATTTCAATGTACAAGAACCGTTCTGGGCTTAAGTTCTTTCAATGTACACACGCCCGCTGTTCTGGGCTTAAGTTTACAAGCCCCCTGTTCTGGGCTTCAGTTCTTTCAATGTACAAGCCCCCTGTTCTGGGCTTCAGTTCTTTCAATGTACAAGCCCCTTGTTCTGGGCTTCAGTTTTCACGTGGTTGTTCTCACGTTGTTGTTGTACACTGAATAAAAAAATGAGATCTCACCAAAAAACCCTGTCTTGTGTGTTTTATTCATAATGCATAAATGCCCAATGTGGAGATTCAGTCAAACTGAAATCAGTGGTATAGGATGGGGCCAAAATGTAACCCATCAATGTTAGAATGCAAAAGCACTATAGTAAAATAGAGAGCCAATGAAATCAGCCCACAGACCAAGTACGTGTTTTGGTCTAGGTTTGGAGCGGGCATTTCATTGAGGTGCGTGTAAAGGAAGACGGTGAGTGAAGGCTCGTCCAACACGTATAGATTAAGTTTATTACTATGGAGACCTTGGACCGTTTGACCTGGATGTGACCTTTGACCTTTTGATCCGACATGCATCCGCGCACTGCCGGTGATGACGCGCACTTCCGGAGAACGCGCGCGCGCTGCGACCGGGCCGGGGCCGAGAAAGTTGGAGGTAGTGTTTGAGCATTCTGAAAAACCGGAACTGACGTCACACACACACACTTGCGCAGACCCACCAAACCACGTGAATGTTAGTCCAGGTGGATGCTCCCCCACATAGGATTCACATGGATACCTCACTCGACACAATAGGCCCATTAGGGGCTCGCCTAGACCACAAAAACGTCTATTTCCATACCCTTTGGCTACCGCGCATGCGCAGAATGACCCTATTTCTACCCCACATCCACGCCATCAGATGCCCCCTCACATAGGCTTCACATTGACACCTCACACGACCCATTCGAACCGTGAATAGCCCATCTCTAACCCAAACACACCCACACACACACCCCAAAAATGCCTGCTTTCTATACTACGGCCAGGCTGCGCATGCGCAGAATATTGACAACGTACGAGCCATTAGTGTAGTCAAGTGCTCCAGCATGAGAGCTTCAGATGGATACCTCACTCGACCCCATCGGACCATTAGTGGCCCACCTAGATCCCAAAACGTCCACCCCGTATGGACCTATGTACCCACAGTCATGCAGTATAGGCCTATGGGCCTACCCAGGCCTCGGTGACTTTTTTCAAAAATTTCACCGTTTCGTGCCGGGACACTTCCTATCATGTTTGTCTTGACGAGACTAAGAAAACAAATCCAAACAACCATACCGCAAATGTGTAGAAGTAGGTTTTCCAGTGGGACAAACATTGGTCCTATACCCCTAGTATGGGACTATATGGGTCTCCCTGAACTTTTTCCAAAAATTTCACCGTTTCGTGCCGGGACACTTCCTATCATGTTTGTCTTGACGAGACTAAGAAAACAAATCCAAACAACCATACCGCAAATGTCTAGAAGTAGGTTTCCCAGTGGGGCAAACATTGGTCCTATATCCCTAGTATGGGACTATATGGGTCTCCCTGAACTTTTTCCAAAAATTTCAACGATTCGCTCCGCGACACTTCCTATCATGTTTGTCTTGACGAGACTAAGAAAACAAATCCAAACAACCATACCGCAAATGTCTAGAAGTAGGTTTCCCAGTGGGGCAAACATTGGTCCTATACCCCTAGTATGGGACTATATGGGTCTCTCTGAACTTTTTCCAAAAATTTCAACGATTCGCTCCGCGACACTTCCTATCATGTTTGTCTTGCCGAGACTAAGAAAACGAGACCCCACAACCTATACCGCAAATGTCGAGAAGTAGGTTTCCCAGGATGGTGCTATACCCCCCATACCCCATATAGGCATTTTCCCGTAATTTAGGATAAAGTCCGTGTTCCGTATTTTTTCAGGAAGAATTTTACATACACCCACCCTGGAACTAGGGGGAGATAACTCTATTGATAGGCAAGCCCCGTTAAGCCCGGCGACCTATATATCCCCCATACCCCATATAGGCATTTTCCCGGATTTTTCGATAAAGCCCGTGTTCCGGGGGTTTTTTCAGGAAAATTTTTACATGCACCCACCCATGACTGGATGCCCCTTCACATAGGCTCCACATGGATACCTCATACAACTCCATCGGCCCATTAGGGACTCCCCTCGATCCCAAAACGTCTATTTCCATACCCTTTGGCCACCGCGCATGCGCAGAATGGTGACAACGCCCGAGCTACTAGTCCAGTTCGATGCCCCTTCACATAGGCTTCACATGGATACCTCATACAACTCCATCGGCCCATTAGGGACTCCCATCGATCCCCAAACGTCTATTCCATACCCTTTGGCCACCGCGCATGCGCAGAATGGTGACAACGCCCGAGCCGCTAGTCCAGTCAGATGCCCCTTCACGAATGCTGCACATGGATACCTCATATGACCCCATTGGACCATTTGTGGCTCCCTAGCTCCAAAACGGCTATTTTCATACCCTTTGGCCACCGCGCATGCGCAGAATGCCGATATTTCAACCCCACACCCAGCCCATCAGATGCCCCTTCACGAATGCTTCACTTCGATACCTCACTCGACCCAATCGGACCATTTTATCTAGGGACTACTTTTTCTCCGCGGAAGCTTTTTTCCGCGACCGCATCACCGCCAGGACCGCATCACCGCGGAGGAATACATTCCCTGCAACAATTGGAACTCTCCTGTGTTGGAGGTAGCTTTTTGGTCATTCTGCCGGAACTATAGTGCACTTGACCTCTGTGACCTCCCCCAATATGCAAATTTTTGAGGTCAATGTGACTCAATTTAAGTAGACACTACTACTTACGTGCTTCGAATGAAAAGAATAAACAGTTTTTAGAATATCTGACGTAAATCAGAGACTCGCAGGGAAATATTTGCTGGTCGGGGATTAAGGCTTCCGCGAGAGTGATTGGGCTTCGGAGCCATGCGTATTAAACCGTTCCGGCGCGTCACATCTGGAGATTCATAGGAAATTCATGTTGTCGTCCCCCGAGCGTAGAATCAGTCCCCTTCGTAGATTTCCGCTCGGGAGTTCCGAATGCAACAGGCTGTGTCGTCCGAATACAAAACACCATAAATCAAACTAAAATATGTCAAGATATAGCGTATTTTCGATTAGATCGTTAAGACAGGCTATTCTTGAAACTTCTGTATTTGGATAAAGCACTGGACATAATCCTCAGAATTCTAAATGACCTTAATTATTTTAAGTTAAAGGAACCGCCGTGTGTTTTTTTTTTACCAGTACACTAATTCAATAGCGAGAAATATTGTTAATTACCGCACTCTAAAACCATCAAAGAGTTTGACTGAAACGAGTACCGGTACGCGTCCGATGATATCGCCCAGTGAAAACAATCAAAACACCCCAAGACCGGCTATTCTTGAAACTTCTGTACTTGGAGAAAGCACTGGACATAATAAATATTCTCAGAATTCTAAATGACCTTAATTATTTTAAGTTCAAGGAAACGCTGTGTGTGTTTTTTTTACCAGTACACCAAGTCAATAGCGAGTAATATTTTTATTTGCTCTAAAGCCACCAAAGAGTTTGACTGGAACGAGTACGCTTCCGGAGCCCGTGTACATGTGACGGTGACTCGTTGACATTCATCTATAAACCATGTAGACTTATTTTGACTGATAACCTTAATTTTGTGGACCTTAAAATATAGAGAGCCGAGGAATATCAAGTATTTAGTGTTCACTGAGTTTGACTTTGCCAAAGAACAGAAGACATGTAGGGACAGTTTGCATCCCACATCATCTTTACCTGCACAATACAGACGGGTCCTGCATGGCCATAGCCTCCAATTGTTCCAGGTACTAATTTGCTGATATCGAACACATTCAGGATGCATTTTGTCGTCGCAAAGTAGGAATTAAAATCTCGCGTGCTTTGATGTGAACAATTTTATCATGATACTTCGATCAGATGCCAGTCTGAGTCCATATTTGGTGTTGGTATACATTATATGATTGCTGCCCATCTGAATTACAAGCCTGTAGAAGATCAGTCAATATACTCAGTAGTCAAAGAACCTCCGCGTCCATAATCCAAAGACTCTATTTCATATAACAGCCTTAGCACTAAATAAAAATAATACTAATAAAAAACAGTATACATAAAAATGGATTAGTTTCCTGTATGACAGAAGCGGTCAACAGTTTTCAATGATGCGGTCAACACATCATGATTTTCCAAATACCAAACCCGTATCAGTGATCTTTATTCTTAATCCATATGATTTGCATTGTAAAGTCATCATCTAGCGTATGATATATCTCGGTCGCGCTTTATTGTGGCGTTTATATGAACACCATGACGATCTTGAAATACATGGGTTTGTACGGCCCCGAAGGTCTGCTGCCCCGGGATAAGCGGAATTAGACACAAGTTACGAAACCTAACACCATGGATCTTGCACGATACGCTACCAGCATGCGATATCTATCGCCAAATTTGAGAAACTTTGAGTTTGGAGGCGTTTAGTTTTATAGCCACGTTTTATCCGATTCTGCAATAATGTTTTGTGCCACTAATTAAAATTGTCGCATTTAACACAGGATCTAGCAAATGCTATACTACGCGAGATATGTATTACTGTCTGGGAAGAGTGTCAAAATTGTAATCATATCTTTTGTCGAATAAAGTCCACGAGAGAGAAGGCCCGCTCCATTTTTATAGAGATATAGATCTAAATATGACGAACCGTTAGGGCTATCTGTAGTTTCCTTCAAATCCAATGAAGATGGTTATATATCCTTTACTGCACCATTTATATAGCGATTATCGACAGCTAGAAGGTCGTCTATATAAAGATTGGTGAATGAGAAGGAACAGGCTTTGAAATGATAGGTCTTTAAAAGCGTCTACACATAGTCGTATCCATGAGAGAACAGATATTGGTCAGCCAAAAAGGGTGCATAATTAGTACCCATTGGAATACCTATATGCTGTTGATATATTGTGCTGCCAAATTTCGGAAAAAGATTATTAATGAGAAATTCAAGCAACTCTGTGAACAAAGAAACGTTCTATGAATTCTATCCCCTATATGTAGTAGAGCTAAAATATGTCTTATGGTTGCCGATATTAATATATAGGCGATCAGTTTTCTTCAACATAATATTAATGGAGTAAGACGGTCAATAAGATCCTGCATGATGAGGCATTGCAGAAAAAGTGGCACAATACCTTTCCCAAAATGCTTTTACCTCCTGAATTACAAGCGTCTGGTTCGTCATTCATAATTCAGCCGTCGTCCATTAAGGAATATCCGCGTCCATAATCCAAAGACCTATTCCATATTCCATATAACAGTATTAGCACCAAATTCAAAAAGACAATCATAGTATACATAAACATAGGCTTGTTTCCTGCAAGAGAGAAGCGGTCAACAGTTTCAATGATGCCGGGAAGACATCATGGTGTTCCAAAAATATCAAATCCGTATCGATGATCAGTATTCTTAATCCATAATATTCGTTATAGAGTCGTCAACTAAAAAATGATGTATCTCAGTCACGCTTTGATTGTGACTGTTCATATGAGTACCATGATGATCTTGAAGTACATGGGTTCATACGGCCCCTAGCCCCGGGTTAAGCGGAATTAGACACAAGTTACGAAACGTAATGCCATAAATCTTGCACGCTACGCTCGTATTTTGCTATCAGCATGCGATATGTATCGCCAAATTTGAGAAACTTTGAGTGGAGGCGCTTGGTGGTGTAGCACTGTTTTATAAGTTTCTGCAACAATGTTTTGTGACGTAGATTAAAATCGTCACATTTAACACAGGATCTAGCAAAAATGCTACTAGGCGTGATATGTATACGTCATATGCAGGTCCCACTGGAATATTACTGTCCAGAAAGGGATAGTTTACGATGTCGAAATTGTAATCATTTCTTTTGTCATACAGTCGACGAGAGAGGAGGCCCGTTTCATTTTTATAGAGATATAGGTCTACATATGATGTGCCTGTAGGGCTATCTGTAGTTTCCTTCAAATCCAGTGAAGGTGGATATATATCCTTCACTGCGTCATTTATATAGCTATTATCCACAGCGAGAAGATCGTCTATATAGCGTTTGGTGAATGAGAAGGGACGGGCTTTGAATGGATCGGTTTTGAAAGCGCCTGCATATAGTCATATTCATAAGAGAACAGATATAGGTCAGCCAACAGGGGTGCACAATTGGTACCCATTGGAATACCTATATGCTGTTGATATATTGTGTTGCCAAATTTCACTTAGATATTTTTAATGAGAAATTCAAGCAACTCTATAAACAAAGAAACATCCCATGAATGATACCTCTTGTATGTAGTAGAGCTAAAGAATGCTTTATGGCTCCCTACATTAATATATCTACGATCAGTTTTCTTGAACACAGATACTATTAATGAACTTAGACGGTCAATAAGGTCCTGATGAGGAATTGTTATGGAAAAGAGTCGAGAAATCCGAAGGACCATCGTCAACAGCGTTGAAAGAAGCTTGGTGAAAGCGTCTACAATCAGCTATGAATCCAGCGCTGTACGGTGATTTACGCATTTTATGAGTCCAGTACACTTTTGGTATATCGTGTGGTTGAAAGACAAATACCGGTAACTTTTTCTTTGAAACTTGTTTTGTGATTATTAAATAAATATTTCAAAGTAATTACAGTTTGGGAGTAAGTTGACGTATTCGATGATTTGGTGTGTTTGTACTCCATTGCTTAACCAGCACCTGGTAATGGTAATATTTACATAGCCATATTATATTATTTGGAGGTTTGTCTGCTGGAACTATGACGAATTCACTCTGGAAATGTGTTAGAACTTATTGCGAATTGAGTTTTGCTTGTTTTGCTTGCGGAAGGGTACTTCTGTCAGTATGGCAGATTGTTTCAACGACCTGGTGAGGTCCAGCCAATCAATGAGTAATGTAGGTTCAACTTTTTCTCGCTTTGCCCACTCAATAACGTACTGCTCCAGTGCAGTCAGGACTATCTTCTGATCGGCCTTCAGGTTTATTCTTCTCTGTTCTCTGTTTTAAGTTTTTAGGTCTTCATCACTCACTTTATCAATGTTACCAGTCACAATATGTTTGCATGGTGTATGGATAAAATTCAACGCTTCACAATCACAATTATAAACTTCAGAGGTGTATAAGTTCCAGTCAAACTCCTTGGCCGCATTAGAGTAATTTAATATGTTGGTGGCTATAGATTTAGTATACTTAAATGATATGAAAGGGGGTTCTGTGAACTTCAAATAGTTTGACAAGGCGTTGCGTACCTCTGGGTCATTCAGGATTCATCATTAATTAATTATACCCAGTCCTTTATCAAAGTAGTTGAGTGTCAAGAACAATCGGTCTTGGGATGTTTCGAGTATGTTCCCTGGACGATAGAATCGAAAACTTTAGTGATTGTGGGTGGTATTCTATTTCCTGAAGACACAGATCGTTGGATACTAAAGTTTTCTCAGCCATTTTTGGGATCAGAGAAATGCTTAGCTATAGGCTATTGCTTTTTCCTAAGGGATTTTCTACGACATTCACCCTCAGACGGAGTCCACACTTCTCACAGGAAACTAAAAAAATACAGTTTGTATAGTAGAACAACTAATATCAACGTAGGAATTTACAGTACATGTATTACCTCTTTCATTGTAGGGAAATAATCAGTCATTGTTCTTCTGTAATGTGCAGTTTATTATGTACTTCCAATCTCAGCTACCTTACCTACTCAGTTAATCCTTCATGGTTTAATGTCTGTCCTCAAGACTCTGACCAGACATGTCAGACTTTTCAGATGAGTTATTTGCTTGAGCTGATCTGTCATCACAGCTCTCGAGCGAGTGTATCTAATTTCGCTTAAGCTGAATACTTGGCCGCGTGGATACTCCATAGTCTCCACATGAACAGGCGCAATAAAAGCGCGACTGAGATGCTAAGGCCACGTCCACGGTATTCTCGGGTCTGAATGTGAGGTGCCGAGGGAAGCTTTCCTGTGGAGTCATATGGTCGCGTTTTAGTCGCCAGACGTCAATTTTTCCCACCTCTTGCATATCTCTCAAAATGTATTACCTGTATAAGGTAGGATTCTGCTGGTGGATTTTTAGTCCTCGAGGCCCGCTCTCTGTACATGTCATCCTCTGCACATGTGATTCTATAAATATATATATAGGCTTATTGTGTTGGTGGGGAATTTAAGCCGTGCGGCGTCGGGCATTACAGGTTAGTTTTCTGGGTATTCTTGCATTTACCAGGTTTACCCCATGTTGAGGCGTTTTTTTTTCATCGGGCGTCCTCGAAACCTTCTATTTGTTTAAACTGATCTGTCATCACAGCTACCGAGCCAATGTATCGAATTCCGCTTAAACCAGTGCTAGGGGCCGTTTTGATACTTCATAGTCTCCACATGAAAATCTGCAATGAAAGCGCGGCTGAGATACTAAGGCTACGTCCGAGAGTCCACCGTATTCTGGGGTCTGAATGTTAGGTTCCGAGGGAAGCTTTCCTGTGGCGTCATATGGTTGTTTTTTAGTCGCCAGACGTCGTCAATTTTCCCACCTCTTGCATATCGCTCCAATTTGAACTAATATGTTTCTGCAAATCAAAACTCATACATTTAATCGCAAAAGTATAAACCTTATGTGAAGTTAGTGATCTGTGTTATGGAAGGAAATAAACCAACTAAGAACAACAGAACCAACAGTCTCCAGAAGCCTGCTTTGATGTTTCCATACGGTTGCATCTAGATTCCGCTGATCTTATTTGTTGGATGAATCTGGGCTTGGTCCTGGAACAACTTCTTGGATGATGATGATGCTGTGAGTTGAACGGGTTACGTCAGACCCTGACTAAATTCTCTGATTCAAAGATGCGCAACTGTGTTACTGCCTGTTGATATGGGAAAAGTCAGAACCGATTCAGTGTACGTGATGCTACTGCCCATTGCGGTTTGTAAGTCAATTGTTCTTGTGTAGGATAGACAATGTCAGACGCGATTCAGTATCATAACAATCTCTGTACTTCCAGTCAGATGGCGAATTGTCGTCGCCAATAGAATACTTATCGACATCGTCCATTGCCCATTTATGTCGGTATATAACAGATGCTCCGAGGGCCGGCGAGATCGAACATGTCAGCGTTTGCAGATAGAAATTATTGCGGCTTTCCAGAAGCTATTCAATCGAGAGGAAGTCTTGCAGAAAGGCGTCTTGAGTTCATCTGCATGGAATTTTTATTCGCCATATTTGGCCAGTACAGACAAACTACTAATACTGCTAACTGTCCTATTTGGCAGTTGTTTAATTTATCGCGAACAATATTGATGTGAAATTTGGCAACACCATACGAACAGCGTATAGGTATCCTATGGGTACAAACTGTTCACCATGCACTTTAGCAGACATATATCTGTTCTCGTATATACCCCTGTATGAAGAAATTCTCAAAAGATTTTAAAGCCGGTTATTCTCATTCATCCAATGCAACTTAGACGATTCCCTAGCACTGGATAATTCCTATACTATAGTATGAAAGACGATGTGAAGGATTCTTTCTCTCACGTCGACTCTACGACAAGAGAGATGATTACATTGTTAACCCATTTCTGGATATAATAACTTGCATACGGCGTTTACATATCTCACTGGTAACATTTGGCAGATTCTGTGCGAAATGTGACGATTTCAATCAACCCCAGAGACCATTATTGCAGAAACTTGTCTAATAAGGCTATACCAGGCCCATTCCAAGCTCTCTGGAACTACGTTTCGTTTCTATGTCCATTCCGCCTAACCAGGGACTTGGGACCGTTTGAATGCCATGTGTTTTACAACTCCAGAGAGTCCAAATCAACAGTCGTAATTCAACATCGGTGGTGTTCATATCAAATGTGACGAACGTGTCAAATTACTTGGAATGGAAGTTGATTATCTTTTAACGCATGGCCGCCATGTTTCTGTCAGAAAGCTTCCAAGCAAATCATTGTACTGAAACATATAGGTCAACATCTATCCCTCGAATGTAGAAAATTAATTTATCATGCGTTTATTATGTCTCACTTCAATGTTTGTCCCTTAGTATTGCATTTTTTGTAATGTCGGAAACACGAGGAAGATAGAAAAAATTCATCATAGAGCACTCATATTTGTCTATCATGATTACACGAGTTCTTACGAAGGTCTATTACAGAAATATGAAACCACCTCTTTGCATCTCAAACGTCTGAGATTGATGGCCATCGAGATTTTCAAAATTTTAAATGGTAATAGTCCTGAATATTTATCGCAACTTGTTAACAAGAAGGAAAGATTTGATAATTTCAGGTACTCTAATTTACTCGATCTTCCTAAAGTCCGAACTGAGCGGCATGGTATAAATAGTTTTAGATGCAAGAATGCCAAATTATGGAATGATCTCTCCGAACATATACTTCAAATTTCAACGATTTTAAGAAACTATAATCAATGTATGGAATGGGAAGGAATGTAACTGTTCCATATGTCGCCAGTAATGTGCCCGCTATCTGTTTTAAGCAGCTATATATTTGATAGATACAAAAATGGAGTTATTCCATTTCTCCCAGTAGCAGTCAAAAGGTAATTGTGATATCGAAATGTGATAAAAAATGTTTTTATTATGTTTGTATATATGTGTATTTTTATGATTTTATTGATTTTAAAAGTCGGTCGTAAAAGCTCCACGGAGCTTGTGTTTCCTATGTTACCTGTACTAATGTATACCGACTATAAATAAAATTTACTTTGACTATGACTATGAATAACGCGTGACATATCATATTCAACAAAATATCCCAATGGACCCCAACACCTCTCCACTATCAATTATTGTATACACTCAGCAAACATGCATTGCATGAGATGTATTATTAGAACTTTGACAACTAGGTCAACAAATATGTGATCTAGTAGGTTTGACTATAGTTCTATCATACAAGAAATACATCTATAGGATGTTGGGCCATGTCAGCTTTTTCCAAGGCCGTAATTGATGGGAAATGTTTTGGCTGCATGAGGTTCTGGTGGAGCATGACCGAATTCCAAACTCAAAACATACTCTTCTATATAGCATTTCATACTGTAACCAAGTAAATTGATCTTGAAAAACAGATCAAGGGCAGTCATTTTCAACAGGTGCCTGGCCTATTCTCAATTAATTGCATGTGGAACATGAAATGACTTTACATATATAATCTGACCTTTAGAAAATAGGTGAAGGTAAGTCATATTCAATAGACTTCGGTTACATCATCAGTTGCATAATTAGGACAACGTAGATATAATCTTCCATGAAATATCCTGCTAAATAGAATCTGACCTAAAGAAAATTGATCGAGGGCAGTCTGGACCATCGCCGGATGTAACCATAGTATTAACTGGGAAAGCCTAGCTAAATTTCTTCATGCTATATCATAATAAACAGCATATGACCGTGAACAAAATAAGCCAAGGTCAGTGAACTGGGTCACGCTTCTAGTCAGTCAACAGTTGCATATGTAATATGAATATGAAGACTCTAGCTTTGGTCCTTCAAAAATATTGCAAATACTAGAATTTAACCATGATAAATAGATAATTTTAATTGGCCAACTGCATATGCGGTATGACCTTAACATGCCTGACTATAATCCTTCTTGAGTTATCGTGTCCACAAGAAAGATGAACAGACAGACAGACAGACGAACGGACCGACGTCGACGATGAGGATATCCTTCGCACAAAATTGCTGGACGGGTAAAAAACGCGCGCACATCGCCGGAAGTGACATCATATGCAGTAAATAGATGTTTTCCGAACATTTCGATTACTTTTCAAGTCTGCATAATACCTCTGTTGACCTTGCGTTAAAGAATTATCTGGAGATTATTTTCCCTGTTTATCTGGACAGAGCATATGAAAAGTAGTTCACAAAACTGAAGGAGTTGTTCAGCCGGATTCAAACTGAACCGTGCGTACGTGGGGTTTTCCCTATACGTCATACACTGTAAAAACGCTGAGTAAACGTTCAACCATAAAGTGGATGTAACTCGGTTGCAACCATAAACTGGTTCAACGTAGCACCAAGCAAATTTCAACGTTGAACTGAAATGAGGTTAAACGTACAACCACGAAAAGGTGTAACATTGAACTGAAAGGTAAAGGTTGAACCAGTTTCTGGTTCAACGTTTAACCATGGAAAATCCTGAACCAAAATTTGGTGTTACCTATAACCAATTACTGGTTCAACGTATAACCAGATTCAGGTTCAATGTTTTCTCAGAAATAGGTTCAACGTACAACCACATCAAGGTTAAACGTACAACCACATCAAGGTTTAACGTTGAACTGAAATGAGGTTAAACGTTCAACCACGAAAAGGTGTAACGTTGAACTGAAAGGTAAACGTTGAACCCGTTTCTGGTTCAACGTTTAACCATGGAAAACCCTTAACCAAAATTTGGTGTTACCTATAACCAATTACTGGTTCAACCTATAACCAGATTCAGGTTCAATGTTTTCTCAGAAATAAGTTCAACGTACAGCCACATCAAGGTTAAACGTACAACCACATCAAGGTTTAACGTTCATCCAGATGCAGATTTAAATGAAATCTGCACCGGATTGTTGTGGTGCAAATTGTACATGTATTTGCAGATTTAGTTAAATTCTAAATTCTTGCAAATACATCGGAACCATATGAGCAACCAAGTTACATCCCAGTGTTATTTCTTGCAGTCATCAGTGAAAAGTATATCAACCTGTAAGAACGTGAAGGATATTTCAGAACATACATCAACAAATACACACTAATTGAAATAAAATTAATATATTTAAATCATATTCGGATATAATCTAATAACAGATCTGATTTCTAACAATACGAATACCTAGCTTCATCTATATACAAGAGTTCATGTGGTATCGATATCTTTGCATATTTGTATCCCAAATCTGACGCCAGGGGGCGCTGCTTGGGGTGCAGCTATGAGTCGCTGGATGACGAATAAGGAACTGTGAACCGCGGTCTAACTTTATGAATGCTCTAAATAAACACTAGACTGTTTGCAATCAAATGAACAACTAAAGATATGAAAAGCTAATATGTAAACATTGAATTCTACCAATTCATGAATCACAGAAACCACAAGTAACAGGGGTTACAATAATGGGGAAGGGAGTCTGGGGAGGTTTAGTAACATCCAAGATGGTACCACCTACAATAAGTTTGATGCCTCCTTTTCAACTGATGTTAGACTCATAACACTCCTCATTTAAGGAATGAAAACTTCAAGATGCAAAATGATTATCATGATTATTATTAACTTTTTTTTAGCTTACTGCTGTATGATGAAATATTACGGTATACATATGGCATAATTGTCTGTTAATATCACTGATCTGAAATATTTGAGTGAGCAAGTTAATTGCATTTTATCACAGTTTAGTTTTGGGACCTACATACATAGTTTATGTGTGTCCAACCTTCCTACACATAGTATAGGTGATCAGACTTCACACAGCGACCTATGTATTCTGAGTACATGTTATATCACTGATTTGAGTGAGCTAGTTAATTGCATTTTATCACAGATTAGTTATGGGACCTACATACATAGTTTATGTGTGTCCATCTTCCTACACATAGTAGTGATCGGACTTCACACAGCGACCTATGTATTCTGAGTACATGTTATATCACTGATTTGAGTGAGCTAGTTAATTGCATTTTATCACAGA
Organism: Hanleya hanleyi; assembly: GCA_036873755.1. Lineage (NCBI taxonomy): Eukaryota > Metazoa > Mollusca > Polyplacophora > Lepidopleurida > Hanleyidae > Hanleya > Hanleya hanleyi. The sequence goes on along the minus strand of JAVTVY010003894.1, from coordinate 19,848 downwards.
TTAGTTATGGGACCTACATACATAGTTTATGTGTGTCCAACCTTCCTACACATAGTATAGGTGATCGGACTTCACACAGCGACCTATGTATTCTGAGTACATGTAATATCAATGATTTGAGTGAGCTAGTTAATTGCATTTTATTACATATTAGTTGGGACCTATATACATAGTTTATGTGTGTCCAACCTTCCTACACAGAGTACAGGTGATCGGACTTCACACAGCGACCTATGTATTCCGAGTACATGTATTGTAATATCACTGATCTGGGATATTTGAGTGAGATAGTTAACTGCATTTTATCAGATTAGTTATGGGACCTACATACATAGTTTATGTGTGTCCAACCTTCCTACACATAGTATAGGTGATCGGACTTCACACAGCGACCTATGTATTCTGAGTACATGTTATATCACTGATTTGAGTGAGCTAGTTAATTGCATTTTATCACAGATTAGTTATGGGACCTACATACATAGTTTATGTGTGTCCAATCTTCCTACACATAGTATAGGTGGTCGGACTTCACACAGCGACCTATGTATTCTGAGTACATGTAATATCACTGATTTGAGTGAGCTAGTTAATTGCATTTTATCACAGATTAGTTATGGGACCTACATACATAGTTTATGTGTGTCCAACCTTCCTACACATAGTATAGGTGATCGGACTTCACACAGCGACCTATGTATTCTGAGTACATGTTATATCACTGATTTGAGTGAGCTAGTTAATTGCATTTTATCACAGATTAGTTATGGGACCTACATACATAGTTTATGTGTGTCCAACCTTCCTACACATAGTATAGGTGATCGGACTTCACACAGCGACCTATGTATTCTGAGTACATGTAATATCAATGATTTGAGTGAGCTAGCTAATTGCATTTTATCACATATTAGTTGGGGCCTATATACATAGTTTATGTGTGTCCATCCTTCCTACACAGAGTATAGGTGATCGGACTTCACACAGCGACCTATGTATTCCGAGTACATGTATTTAACATCACTGATCTGGGATGATTGAGAGAATTATTTAATTGCATTTTATCACAGTTTAGTAATGGGACATACTTACATAGTTTATGTGTGTCCAACCTATCACTGATCAGGGGTATTTGAGAGAGCCAGTTAATTGCACATTATCACAGTTTAGTTTGAGTGAGCTAGCTAATTGCATTTTATCAAAGTTTAGTTATGGGACCTAAATACACAGTTGAAGTGTGTAAGACCTTCCTACAAAGAGTATAAGTGGTCAGAATTCACACAGTGACTTATGTACCCGAGTCAAATTATATTACACAATGTATTAATGATCTGGGACATACAGAGTCATAATATGGTAAATAAAAATTTATATCCACCTTCCTGTACAGAGTACATGTAATGGTGGTCAGACATTGACTTTTGTATCTGAAGTCAATTATTCGTCATGTATCGATGATTTGTGATATATCGAGTGTTGCATTGTTTTCTTGTATTCAACATCACAGTTAATTCATAGTAAACAACACCCTTGTCTTCTCATCTACATGTAGCTGCAGAGTGTTATGTTGGGCCATCTGCTTCAACAGATGAGAGGGCTACAGGTATATCCACATTGTTCATCATTCTATCACAGTAATGAGACTTTGTTTGCATACGATGGTGTCACTTTTCTATCACCAGTAGTATGCCGGCCATTGTGGTTGATTTTTTTGTAAGGGTGTTCAGGAATGGTGAAGATTCAACACAGTTCCATTTTGTTCCTCTTCTACATTGTATATGTAATATGGTACCACAGCTTTAGCCTGAATATTTGTTGTATCACATTACCATTTCATCTTTTCTGTCACATCCAATGATACCGGTAGCCATTATCTTGTGATGCAGGCATGTCAGAGACCAATTATTTCACATAGTCCAAGTTATGAAATAATGCACACACTTCCACCATCACCCGAAACCCTGTAATGTATCATCCGAAACCCTGTAATGTAATGATCCGCACTGTGACGTGTCTCTGATCTTTCTTGCAAGCAGTTGGTCCTATTAAACAAATAAAGAATTGTGCAATATAATTTGTCTTCACTATCCTGTCAATATAAGCTTACATTTGTAAGTACCATTCTACAGGGGTTGAAATGTTTGTAAAACTTTACTTGTCCCAGGTGACAAGGGACTATTTTTTTTACTTGTCACCTTGTTGACAGTAGTTGTCTCAAAATATTACCAAGTTTTGACTTCCTTATATAACCGTGTTCTAATTTTTCATGAAATAGAACAACCAATTAGATTCAGACTTTGTTCTGTTATTCTTTTAGTGTATTTATTTGGGTAGTAGAATACACAGACAGACAGACTACACCATGTATACAGACAAATTACCATTTTGATTGGCTTAGGTGAAGGAAAGTAATTAGGATAATCAGCGTCGTCTGCCGATTTTTGTAATTTGTCCCCGAGTTTTGCAATACACAGAAAATTTATCGTACAGCTTTAAAACTTCACACAGTATATAAACTAAAAAAAAAAATTCCCCCATATGTAATTAATCTGGGAATTGACGAAAATCACCAATACCCACCATGTTATTTTGGGGCTACGATGACATTGACCTGCCAATGTTATATAACATGCAGACTTGGTGTCATGGCGTCAAAAAATAACCTACAAATCTCCCATCTAATTGCTGTTTTCGCGATTTGTTGAGAACTACTGGAAGGATTTTCTTGATACTTTGGAATAAAATTAGCACTTTTTATTTTATTTCCTGTGTGAAGTTTCAATATCCCCCGATCAATTGTCTCCGAAATACCGCCGGACATATTATCTGTGACAGACAGTAGAACCAGTATTTTTACAAGGGAAAGAATGTTTTCAATATCATGTGAGTCACTCTTTCGACGGATAATTTTTGGCAAGAAATTCTTGATTGTTCTGCCTTCTTGTGACTGGGATTTCATTCCGACGTTTCAGAAAACGATCCATATTACTGTCGAAGAATAGTTGCCACTAACGCTCTATTCAACCAAAATGACCGAACCACCATGACCAAACGTGTTATCGCTAGGCTGCATTCAGATTCTATCAGCTACGCTGATTGGCTGGATGGAGTTATTAGACTAATGAAATCGCGCGTACCATAATCACTCGACTTGTCACATGGTTATTTTCTATCTTCGCGCACAGGAGAGCGGTTTTCAAAACGACAGTCACAACAACGACATCGGTCTTACGGGCCATGAAATCACATAAATTTTATCAACTTCGAGGCCTGCGGAAACTATGCTACACACATTGTTTTGTTAGGCGTAGTATATATCTGTTACAAATAAAAACGGCACTTTATGGCTTTGTTGTCGCAGGTGACAAGTCAGTTTTCTTTTTACTTGTCACTTGCGAAAATCACTGGTGAGCATCATATATCTGATTATTAGCATTGAAAATGACAGATTATTCCTTACATCTTCAATCGTGATAAAATCTATCACAAGATGATGATGTTCACTCTGTGCGAGCCATATACACTGTCGCCTCCTTCATCTTCCTCCAACAGTCAGACTCAAACAAATGGCTTCTTTCTGACCTTCTCCCTGTTACACTTTCTGTAGGAGAAAATATTAAATGGAGTAAGATCTAATATAACTAATTTATTCATAAAGGTTGGGGGAAATATCCCGATTTTCATGACAAGCACTCACTCACTCGGCCCCTCGCAACCCCTGGCAATTTCTCATGCCACCACCCTGCCTCGGGAATATCTCATGAAATCAATCCCACATGGTCTTGCCACATAAAAATAGTATATATTTTCACCACCCCCCCCCCCCCTCCCCCACACCACACAGTATACAATTTGGTAGCTACCACCCTATGTTGCATGTTTGTAAATCTCATCCATTTGCCTCTTGACACCCCCCCCTCCCCCCTAACTGGATGTGTGTGTAGTGGGCATGGTGGGGGGGAGGGGTTATGTAGTGGGCATGCTGGGGGTGGGGGGTTATGTGGTAATACATGGTACAGTTATGATGTATCATTTATCAAGTCTTATCAATGACTTCTCAAATTTCCTTTGATTGTGTCCTTGTAATGTATTCACTTACCGGTACTACTTGTCATCCATCATGGTGTATTTCATAAACATCAAAATGACTTCTTCGTCGATCAGGCACTAGGGCAGCTGGACTTGTCACACTTCTCACTTGATCACTGGATAAACAGTTACACAATGTTGACATGATATTACCCCATTGGACACAAAATGTTGCCAACATTTGATACAGTCTTACAACATTATGTAACTATTATAAATTCATTGGACTGATTAGAATTTCAGGCAAAATTGAGGGGTGACTGAATGTTAATAGATGTTTTGAATTATTATAGGATTATAACATGCATAGGAATTTTTTTTGGAATAGGAGATTAATGCATATTAGTTTGCAAGGACCTTAGAGTTCAACAAGCGGCGAGCCACAAAGCGTATTGCAAGTATTTTTGTGGACAACGCGGCTGACAATTACTGGTATCCATATGTATATAGCTGTTGACCTATGCAGATATAGTGACAGTTTAATTAATTCTTTTTTGGAAATACATAGGAAATTATATAGCCTGTAAGGGCCTTAGATTGCACTCATCCACAACTGGTATGGAAAAACGACATGCTAAATGTAATAAGTGATTGAAAATTGCAAAATACCGCCAAGTGGTAACAGTAAATTATATCAATGACATATTAAAACAGACAACAGACAGCAAAATTCTTTCACGCAATGAATAAATGAACGGAGAATGAACAATGAAGCATAGCCCAGTTTTCGACACAGCTTCGATTTCAAAACATAAAGCGAAAGCAACGGGGACGAGATATCTGTGCGTAACGTATTCAGTTCAAACAATTGTTTGTCCATATTACTTACCAGAAAACAGATGTAACGGGACGAGTAATGTTCATTGTTAAAGCTGCCAACAACACCACACGTTCTCTCTCCTCCTCACACTGCAATCCAGTAGGTGGCGCTTCATAAAACGAAGGACGATAACCGATGACCAGTTGAACCATAGTCCAGTTGAACGTTGAACCAAAAAGTGGTTCTTTGGACGACCACCGCGGGAAAAACAATAACGAGGGCGGGAAATACGTTGAACCGAAAAACAGTTGAACGTATACTCGGTCGAGAATAATTTTGACCCACACAACAGTAATACGTCTTTCGTTTTTGATAACTTCTATGATTGTTTCTGACTGTTGATAGGCTATTTTATGAGCGAAAATAGTAATATGCCATCAAAATAAGTGCATAACAGCGAAGTTTCCCAAATCGACACGCGTTATTAACGACTTGGACATTCAGTTTTAAGCATAACCACATGGTTTATTTGGAAAAGTCTGCAGAATTTAACTTAATATTAATAAGAAAATTACTCCCTGTTCTCAGACATTCATATCCCATTGTTTCGGTCATGTTGGTGTCGTTTTACCATGCACGGAGTTTCATGTGGTTGAACGTATAACCAGGTATAGGTTGAACGTAGAACCAATAATAGGTTCAACGTTTACGCCCAAGCTAGTATCATGTGGTTATACGTAGAACCAGTTATAGGTTGAAAGAAGAACCAATAACAGGTTCAACGTTTACCTCCATGCAAGTATCAATATATGCTTGAATTCGAACTGAAAACGTTCAACCAGATTCCGGGTAAACGTTTACTGTCATTAAAAATTGGTTCAACGTTGAACTGATAACAGGTTGAACATTTACTCCCTGAAATTGGCCGTTTTTACAGTGTAGCAACGTAGCAAAGGTCAACTTCCGCTATTAGAGGCAGGGATGATAAATGAGCTTATGAAATGGAGCATGCGCTGTTGGCAGGATGTGCCTGTATCCTAAAGTTCCTTTCACACTCTCCTTCACCGGGTGAGAATTCTACCACTCAACCATGTGTTTTCACATTGAAATTATGTTTTGCTATTGCATACACATTTACGCCGTCGTGCAGCACGGAGAACCCTTTTCTCTATGCCATAATGCACGAACGGTATTGTAATTAACGACGTGCTGTGGTGGTTTCCCTGAAATCCGGTGAAGGCAAATATAAATTCTTCACATCATTATCTATTAATACAGGGATCATCCGAAGCAGATGTATATTTTTTAACGCTATCTGCATTCCAAAAGAGAGCTTATATGAGTCTACAATGACCTTCGTGAAGTTGGTCGGAAGTTCGCGGTTAAGAACCATGGACGGTATGCAGATGCAAATATCGTTCATGAGGAATGCAAGCATCACAATATTCACAAATGAAAGTATCTGTTTCCAGAGAAACCGTATAAATTCTATAGAAATACATATTCCTGTATATTTTAAATTCATGACAGAAGAATTTAGAAACTTGAAAGAAAATGCTGTTAGAATCCACAGAAAATAGATTGTCTACGAAAAAGAAGTTGATACCCATGATATATTTGGTTCCTAAGTTATCAAGATTCTTTTTTACACTATGAAATGTCCGGATGCCTGTAATTAGCTCATGCAACATATACGGTATTATATTATAATGTACTTTTATTTCCTGTTTTTGCTAGGTTACTTGAGATACAACACATATCACCAATCGTTAGATTCATGGTATGTGCTTTAGAATAGGTTAACCAGAAGACTATACTGTGAAGTCATGTGGCTCTGTCAGTATGTCGGCACCTCTTCCCACTTCCCTTATATGCGTTGTACATGTTGTAATTGTAACACAACCGTAGCTATCCGGTCGAAATTTCATGACATTCCGACCAAAAACAGTCCAATATTGGCATTAGACCGCCCCCCCCCTTTTTTTGTTTGTTTTTCAGGTCATTCGACCGGACCGTTGTTTGAATCTGTAACCTGGTCTGTTTTTCGTCTCCTAGCCGGCCAAAAGATAATCCTTAGCGCAGTTGAACAGTAAGTTGTTGAGTTGTCGAAACAAGGAAAAGTAGAGCTTACAAAATTCGCTGACTGGTTGGATCTTGCCATAGTCAAGGTTGTCGATAATATTCGCCACATCTTCAGAAATACTCTTTTTCAAGCAAAACGAACATTGAGAGACACAACAGGACAAGAAGTTCTTGCAGACCTAGACACTAAATTTGCGATTGCTCCAGCGGACAAGGTTCCAATAATGTAATATTTTTATGTAAATATTACTATTACCAGATGCTGGTTAAGGAGTTGAGCATAGCTGTTCTACCTGCTTGTGAATCGACTTACACACCCGCTGCAATTACTCTTGATGATGTATTCAATAAACAGAATCAGTTACTCAAGGAAAGGGGTATTTCCCTTCCTATCACCCATACGATATCCCAAAAATTGTACTGGGCTTCCAAAAGCATACTCCATACAAAGCTATATTTATAACTGGTTCCAGAAGTTGTACAACTAAACTTCTACCAAGTTACCAAGAGCCCCGAGTAGTTAAATCATTTTAGCGGAATTATTATGCTGCCATTTCAAGAAATTCAGAAGTCGAATGCATGTGATTACGTTATAAGAAATCAAAAGTTCTCATACGGAAGAACTAGATGAGAAAGGATACACCGTATAGACATGTATCTATATCTGTTCTTGTATGAGTACGCCTATATTCAGAAATTGTCATAAACAACCAATCCAAAGCTCGTTCCCCCTCTTTCACCAAACGCTATATAGACGATATTCTAGCACTGGGTAATCCCTATATTAGCGACGCTGTGAAGGATATATACCCCCTTCACTAGATTTAGAGGAATTATTGATAGCTCAGATGGAACATTATATGTCGATATATACCTTACAATATCAGGGCTCTCACATCGACTCTACGACGTGAAAGACGATTACAATTTGACATAGTTATACCCATTCCTGGATAGCAATATTTCAGAAGGCCCTGCATGCCACGTAAAAGTATCTCGCCTTGTAGCATTTGTTGGATCATGTGTCAGACTGTGACGATTTCAGTCAACGCCATATAATATTATTTCCGAAACTTGTCAAACAGGTCTATACCACCAAACGCATCCATTCAAAGTTTCTCAAATTGTGTAATAAATATTGTACACTGACGGCAAAATACGATCGTAGCGTGGGGATCTATGGCGCTACGTTTCGTAACTGGTGTCTAATTTCTCGCTTAACCCAGGGCTAAGGGCCGAATCTCAAGTGTTTTACATCTCCATGGTGTTTAAATGAACAGTCACAATAAAAGTGTGACTGAGATACATAGTCTCGAAAACGACTTGGAAATTCATCTGGTTGAAGAGTAATGGTCAGTGATTAGGATTTTATGTATAGAACATCATCATATATCTTGCTGACAACATTGGAAACTGTTGACCGCTTCACTCTTATAAGAAACAATCTTGTATTTTTATTATTTTTATTTCATACACACTTCGAAATTGGTGTTAGTTGTCATACGAAATAGGTTTCTCGATTATTGACGCGGAAATTCTATTACGGACGACGGCTGATTATTGAATATCAGATCCGACGCGTGCTACCTTGAACTTTATTAGGTTGTTGACACTCGATTTCGCGCACGTCATAAAACTTTTTAAATATGAAAGAGAACGCTCTGCGCTGTGTTGTAGCATCTCCCGCCTTCCTGACTGGATAGATAAATATAGGTCATACTCGGGGCATATACCTTGAGTGCGCGTCCCGGTAACCAACCACGCGTGCCATCTTTCAAAGAGCAGAGCAGTTGGCGTCAGCTATAATTGCACACTGCAGGATTCTGTGTTCATGCGTGCGCGTCCCACAAACAGTTTTCCTGCAAGTCGGGGATACATTGGATTTACTTCAGTTCACATCTCCAGGTAGGATTCTACGCAACTTTCATCACAATTACTGCATTTCCACCAGTATCGTTTTACTTTGTTTTCATCACTATATATTGCTTTAGCGCCAAGTAAAAGTGACAAATAGCAGATACGTATGAAATTCAGCGCGCTCCATCGCATAGGTATATCACCAGTACAGTGTAACAATGAACATGGGATGTGTTAGAGTTCCCACCATAACATATGTGTATCCTCGGGGTATAATTATATTGCCATTGTCAATCGTTAATTAGGAAAGCGCGGGTGTTTTATATTTGCAGATTGTGGTGATAGGCCTAAAAATCAACTGACGCGGTTATTTTCATCGAAGTTGACGAAGAAAATAGCGGATTTCTTTTTCAAATTCTGTCTTCAATAAGCATGAATTATGGAGAAAGATATGAAAGCCCAGTTCCGGTGATTACCCGCAGGCGTCCATCCTAGCTCATCTGATATTGCATATTAAAAATATGGGAGTTACTGTACAGAAAAAAAGTACAGTGCAACACATAAAATTATGTTGACCTCTTCGTCCTATAGCTTCTTTGTATCTGAATGTATGCAGTTTGTTGGACGATTATTATCGTGAGTGTAATCGTTCTGAATTTAGGCCTACTTAGCTATTATAATACTTTTTTGTATGCTTTTTCAATGAAGATTTTGTCATATTAAATACAGGCTAACCAAGTGGGACCGGGACCGGTTTGAAGAGCCATTCACCTGGACGCCGGGCCCCTCTTCTGCATTGAACAGTCAGGTGAGATGCAATGATATATGAAATGTTTGAAAATTATTCTGTGAATGAGTCAGATGGGTATGGAATAACAAATAATGACACAGAGCACAAAGCCTGGTTTCATTGATTCCTGACAATACAGCAATGATAGCTGCTAAATTAACGGCACTTCACTGACCACGTTCCTGTTCCCCTGTCCTAAATCGCCAATCGAGTTATTTGTCTTAAAACAAGGGTATCTTCTAACCTATACTGATTGAGGCTGTACTGACGTAGCCTTATATAATGATTGTTGCAACATATGTGTTAATATGGTAGGTTGAAACATGGTAAAAATTCCCAGAAGCCCTTGTATGCGCATAAAGCTTTATGAATTGTTGATTTAAGCTTCCTGCACCTAGTGCAAGATTTTATGCAGCTCTGCTGGATGAATTAAAGTTAAATTTAATATGCATTTAGGCTGTTGACCCCGTGCTACAATGAAAGTAACACAGCAAGCTGCTACAAACATGGCTCGGTTTTACTATAATGTTAAGTTGAGCAGCGGCTGCGTGTATAAGGTAGCATATATATGATGTTTACTAAAATCAATATATGCATATTATTTTCGCCTGTGGTCATACGTGTAATTCTGGGCACGCCAAACACGGCTGAGTCATTTGATTGTTGTTGAATGTGACCATCAAATTGTGCGATGAATTGATAGTGTACAAAAACGAAAAAGATGTACACGCATTGTCTTGCAATTTAAGTACATATTACGGAGTCTTATTTGTAGTCATATTATATTTATATTTTTTATTTATTATATTTATATTTTTTCTAGAATTACTATACTAACCCACACTGTTGGTTAAACCCGTACTAACTAATAATTACTACGTTGCTATAGCGCCATAGAAATTATATTGTTTGTCATACTTGTACCGTTTTACGAGTTGTGCAATACTCATATTATATTAACGCATATTTGCGATTAAAAACTCCGAATATGGGATCGGGGTTGGAGTAGTTCCGTAATTAAAACGGGTATACCTCAACAGTAAACAGATTGAAAATATTCGATGATGCAGCGGGTGATAGAATGTATACGGCAGAGAAATATAACCAGTATAGTGTTTGCATATCACCGCATAGACAATGTATTCATGCCTCAGTTCATATATAATGATCATAATAAATATGTTGTTTGTTGGTGGCTTGTATCGACGCCGGAGCATAACTAGACACTTCAAACAGAGCGTGACGCATGCTGTTATTTGGCCCTAAGCTACATGAGGTTGAAAGTGTTTCTATGGATACTAGGGATGCTGCGTTAGCTTTTACAGGCCTGAGAAAATGGCACACGGTGTTGGATTTCACTACACAGGAGTTCCAAACATCAGATTCGTAGGAAAAGCAGAAGAAGGTTCAACACTTTATAAATAGTTAACCTAAATAGTTTCAGCCTGGCGTACTGGAATGCCATCAGAACGTGGAAAATATGCATATTTTTTTAGATGCCTTACAGAAATAGGCTCACTACTTGTATACAGTCAAGTCAAAAAGAAACTGTTAAACAATTTTCATAGTCAATTAAATTCTTATGGGAAGTGTGCCTATACTCTCCCCCAACTATGGTTGGCGCTGGTGGACAAAATTTCACAAATAGCCCTGGACTAATTCGATTTAATCCTCGGGCTAAATCGATTTAATCCTAGGGCTAAATCGACCAATTGTAATACATTTCCTACACCCCGGATTACATTCATTTAGTTCTCGGACTAAACAATTTAACCCTCGGGTTGATTACATCCAATCCCCGGACTCATGATTTAACCCTCGGAAGGGAATGACGTAACCCGCGGACTAGATGATTTAACCCGCGGACTAGATGATTTAGCCCTCGGACTAAATGCATTTAACCCTAGGTCTAATTCGATTTACTTAGGGCTAAATTGACCAATTGTGATACATTTCCTAAACCCCGGGTTATATATATCTAGCTCTCGGACTGAACGATTTAGCCCTCGGGCTTAAATATTTAACCCTCGGAGTGATTGAATCAATCCTCGGACTGAATTATTTAACCCGCGGACTAGATGATTTAGTCCGAGGGCTGGATTATTTAGTCCGCGGGCTAGATTGTCCAATCAATTGTGCGTTTCTAGACCGCATATTAATCAAGAGCAAGATTAGAAGATGGCCACGTGGTATAAAGTTGGCGCGTTTGTTGATCCTTGCATATTTGTTCGGCTGCCAGTTTCAGACCCCAAATGACTGCCCGTTGTCAAGTAATAACACTTTGACATGATAACAGTAAAGTGTAAACACCTGGGTTAAATCCTGCTTGTGTTTGCTTTGCATTAAGAGCAGCTGGATACGCTATCATCGGTTATACGGCGGTAATCTACTCCCTTATAGGCTTTAATGTACCAGGCACTACATGTACACAAAGATTTTTGATAGCGTGGTCAAATCAATTCTTTTATATAATTCCGAAATTTGGGCTGTTGAGATATTCATGAATGTTCCCCAATTGAAAGCGTTCATACCAAGTTTTGCAAGTTTACTCTTGGGGTGAACAAAAAGGCATGTAATGCTGCTGTGCGGGCAGAATTGGGCAGAATTCCCAAGCCAAGATTAACGGGAATACTGGTGTAGGCTTGTTAATTTGCCTAACTCCAGGCTTGTGAAATATGCGGTCTAGAAACGCACAATTGATTGGACAATCCAGACCTCGGGCTAAATCATCTAGTCCGCGGGTTAAATCATCTAGTCCGCGGGTTAAATCATTCAGTCCAAGGATTGAACCAATCACTTCGGAGGTTAAATATTCAAGTCAGTCAGTCAGTCAGTTTTGAATTTGGATGGCGCATGCAATCCGTTAGGATTATGCGCGCCAGTGTCATTGCATTGAGTTGAAAAAATAAAACAGATTTTAAAAACACAATAAAAAGTGTTAAAAACGGTGTGTTAAAAACAACGGAGGAAATATATAAGGAAACTAGACAGATGTATGTATAAGAAAAGAAAATTATATATAATTGACTAGATATTAATTTAAATATGCTATTAAAAAACAACATATAGAAAAACCGACTCCAAAGGCGTTATTTTTAGACATAAACGGAAGGGGAAATAATCGTAACAACAACCATAATACACCAACGACCCTATTTATAAAATAATATACAACTAAATTAAAAAAGGCCAATATGGTACATGCATATTTCGTTTTTGACTAACTTGATTTAACTCAATATATAATTAAGATGAATAGGTGGATAATTCAAAACAATAATCGGTATGGTGAATAAACATCTATGCTCATCCTGATGAAGACCGTGCCCGATGACCTCGTAGTATCATCAGACACCAATGTCCAACCAGAACGAGCAAAGACGTTATTTAAAACAAAACTGTTCACCCCCTCCCCACCCATACGCATAGATAATGAAATGGATAATTAAAAACAATAATTGATATAACATCCGTACTCCTCCCGAAAAAATACCGCGAATGATGACCTACAAAAGTATCATCAAACACTAATATCCAATTAGCAGGAGCATGGACATCTTAAAATGTGCTCTTTTAATTGAGCAGAGATAGTTTAAAACCACCAATAGGAAAGTATATATTAAATTGTTATTTAATATTCCTCAGCTCATTTTTGAAAATTTAAAATTATATGCATGTACCATTAGAGTAACCTAGACTAGATACTAAACTCTATAACAGAATGATAAAATCAATATAAAAACCTGCGGGTGTCTAGTATAACGGAATAGTTGCAAAACTTGCATTAAAATCTCTTAGAACGTATCATAAATCTAGACACTGCCGCAAACACTTTATCCCTATTTTTAGGGGGATTCAACATAGAATCAAAAGTTGGATTAAAATCACCAGCAAGTATAAGTTCGTCAAAAAGTAATTGACGTTGGTTTGTATACCGAGTACAATGAAGTAAAAAATGACTAATAGTCTCTTCGAGATCACATGAGTCACATAAACCATTATCGTGAATGTTACGTTTATGAAGATAAAAATTGAGTGGAATGTGACCAACTAAAAGTCGAAACATGAGTACTTCAGCCCAACGAGATTGTAAATTTAATATATAAATATTCAAGCCCGAGGGCTACATCGTTTAGTACGAGAGCTAAATGTATATAACCCGAGGTTTAGGAAATGTATTACAATTGGTCAATTTAGCCCTAAGTGAATCGAATTAGACCTCGGGTTAAGTGCATTTAGCCCGCGGGCTAAATCATCCAGTCCGCGGGTTAAATCATCTAGTCCGCGTGTTAAATCATTCAGTCCAGGACTGGATCAAATCAACCCGAGTATGGTTGGCGCTGGTGGACAAAATTTCACAAATAGCCCTCGGACTAATTCGATTTAATCCTCGGGCTAAATCGATTTAATCCTAGGGCTAAATCGACCAATTGTAATACATTTCCTACACCCCGGATTACATTCATTTAGTTCTCGGACTAAACAATTTAACCCTCGGGTTGATTACATCCAATCCCCGGACTCATGATTTAACCCTCGGAAGGGAATGACTTAACCCGCGGACTAGATGATTTAACCCGCGGACTAGATGATTTAGCCCTCGGACTAAATGCATTTAACTCTAGGTCTAATTCGATTTACTTAGGGCTAAATTGACCAATTGTGATACATTTCCTAAACCTCGGTTATATATATCTAGCTCTCGGACTGAACGAGTTAGCCCTCGGGCTTAAATATTTAACCCTCGGAGTGATTGAATCAATCCTCGGACTGAATTATTTATCCCGCGGACTAGATGATTTAGTCCGAGGGCTGGATTATTTAGCCCGCGGGCTAGATTGTCCAATCAATTGTGCGTTTCTAGACCGCATATTAATCAAGAACAAGATTAGAAGATGGCCACGTGGTATAAAGTTGGCGCGTTTGTTGATCCTTGCGTATTTGTTCGGCTGCCAGTCTCAGACCTCAAATGACTGCCCGTTGTCAAGTAATAACACTTTGACATGATAACAGTAAAGTGTAAACACCTGGGTTAAATCCTGCTTGTGTTTGCTTTGCATTGAGAGCAGCTGGATACGCTATCATCGGTTATACGGCGGTAATCTATTCCCTTATAGGCTTTAATGTACCAGGCACTACATGTACACAAAGATTTTTGATAGCGTGGTCAAATCAATTCTTTTATATAATTCCGAAATTTGGGCTGTTGAGATATTCATGAATGTTCCCCAACTGAAAGCGTTCATACCAAGTTTGCAAGTTTACTCTTGGGGTGAACAAAAAGGCATGTAATGCTGCTGTGCGGGCAGAATTCCCAAGCCAAGATTAACGGGAATACTGGTGTATGCTTGTTAACTTGTGAAATATGCGGTCTAGAAACGCACAATTGATTGGACAATCCAGACCTCGGGCTAAATCATCTAGTCCGCGGGTTAAATCATTTAGTCCGCGGACTAAATCATCTAGTCCGCGGGTTAAATCATTCAGTCCGAGGACTGATTCAATCACTCCGAGGGTTAAATATTCAAGCCCGAGGGCTAAATCGTTCAGTCCGAGAGCTAAATATATATAGCCCGAGGTTTAGGAAATGTATCACAATTGGTCAATTTAGCCCTAACTAAATCGAATTAGACCTAGGATTAAATGCATTTAGTCCGCGGGTTAAATCATCTAGTCCGCGGGTTAAATCATTCAGTCCAGGACTGGATCAAATCAACCCGAGGGCTAAATCATTTAGTCCGAGAACTAAATTAATATAATCCGGGGTTTAAGAAATGTATTACAATTGGTCGATTTAGTCCCAGGATTAAATCGAATTAGCCCTAGGATTAAATCGAATTAGCCCGAGGGCTATTTGTGAAATTTTGTCCACTAGCGCCAACCATACCCGAGGGCTAAATCATTTAGTCCGATAACTAAATGAATATAATCCGGGGTTTAGAAAATGTATTACAATTGGTCGATTAGCCCCAGGATTAAATCGAATTAACCCGAGGGCTATTTGTGAAATTTTGTCTACTAGCGCCAACCATACCTCACTCCATCTCTCTTCAAAGGATACACACACATGTGTACTTTTATAAACTATTATTTTTGAAACATTTAAAACACAGCTATGACCGTTGATATTAGAAACATACCGAGAGATGGTCGGTTGGTTGAATGAACTTGTATTCACTGAAATAGAAATATTTCTCACTCAATTGATGATTTTGCCGAGTAGAACATACCTTCAACAAATATAAAGGAACCTCAATTTTCGAATTTTGAGCTAGATCTTTTTCACCGGATTTCTTTTTTCAATGGACCAAAATGACGAAACAATATCTCTGCAAGCACAAAATCAATTGGAACTGAAGCACCTCTATTACCGTTACGCTGGGTGAAAACAACCATGCCAAATTTCGATGCTATTAAGGATGTCTGCTGCTGGTAAATCAAAGTAATTAACTTTATGAATAATGTGTGTTGTTGCATTCACAATTGTGTAATTTGAGGAAAAAGAAAGAAAAAAATATATGTTAGTGTGCATTTTTTAGCTGTAGGCAACATTAAGTGAACTAACCCATGCTCCATTTGATCACCCAGAAAACAGGGAATAGCCCTAGTTTTGAAGCATATTCATGAAAAATTCATATAATTAGTATTTAGCTTTTTCTTATATTCTAACTGTTTGCAGATAATCACAATGTCTATCAAAATTTATCAAATTGGCTGGATGTTGCTGTGCAAAATTCTCAGCTAGAAGGCCTTTAAAGAAAATCCCTATCTCTTAACCTAGGAAAGAGAGATAACCCAATAGGAAAAACAGAAAACATGGCCGCCAAAGCAGACATCCTTATCTGACCGTGCGACACAAGTGTGACTGGCCAGCTTGGATGGGTCTCCACTCAATCAGGCCAAAATATCCCCACTCATAATGGAAGTTTGAAGGCTAAAATTTCACTTAAGCACCAAAATAATTTCACCTGGAGACAAAATCGACATAGTAGTTAAGCATCTCCGAAAAAAATTGTTTCTTACATGTCGGACCCCCATGTGGGACGCAAGACCTAAAATGTGTGAGTCTGATTGCGTATACGCGGTTACTTTATGCCCTGTATCAACAGTTTTCGATTGGTATGCTACCGATTCTCTGTGATATTGGACAAACATCCATATTCGCACTTGTCTGTATATGTTAACTTAATCCCCATTTTAACCCCAAAATAATCTCAGAAACAAATTAGCTTTCATTTGGTTCTGATACACCATAGTGATTTGACAAACTCTAATAATGAAAAATATATGGCATCATAAATATTCCCAACTCTATGGAATGTTTTGTGTGCCGAATATACTCATTGCATATTTCTAGAAAAAAAATCACAAGAACCAAAAGTAATCTCTGTCATTTTTACCCGAGTCACGCTTTTATTGGAGCAACTTGAAGGACGTGACCACACAGCCATAGCACCGGCTTGAACGGTGTTAGATACAGATATTTAAGGGCGATGATGTACTAACCATATCAAGTCATCTGATGGAAACTGATGAATTATGCTACCGTTAGATAGAAGAAACTGCCTACCCGAGGGAGCATTATTATAATGCAAGATCTTATTCAGAAAACATATGTGCGAGGCCCCACGTCGACCAGTTATCCCTTCGTTCTCCACCATCTTTACCAGTCACAATGAGTTATACAGAGGTCCACCAGCACTATCTCACCAAATACAGACACCAATTAAATGCAACATAACACGGGTGGTGGGAAGAGATGCCGGGGTACTGACAAGTAGTCATATGACCCCACAAGCAAACACACTGACTGCAGATTTCCAAAAAATCATCACAAGAACCAAAACTGATCCCTGTGATGATTTGTATCCCAGTCACGCTTGTGGACATCTTAATGGCATGGCCATTCAAAGCCGTTATCAGAGGGATAATTCACTATCTCATCTCATTGTTTAATCTGATACACAGCCAGAAAAAAGGTGATGGGTCAGAGCCAACACCTTTTTCTTATGATCACCTTTAAAAATGATGGCCATCACCTCTGAAGAGTGATCAGCAATTGTTGTAAATTTAGGTCATCACCTCATAAGGGCGATGAGGCAAAATCATCACCCCAAAGGGTGATGACTGTCACAATTTAAAGGTGATAGCTCTTAGCTCATCACTTTTCAAAGGTGATGGCCAGGTCTGATCACCATGAACGGGTGATGGGCCATTTTTCTGGCTGTGAACGTTGTCAAAATTCTAGCCATGTAAGACTCGGACTGTGTGTCCTACAAGCGAGTTTTGCCGAAGGTCACCAGAAGCCACAGTGTCACGGGTATTGTAACAGCGAAATATTCCCACACCATTTGATATCCCATAGAACGCTGTATTATCCCTATAAATAATAATGGAGGTATGTCCTCTTGAATCAGAAATCACACATACCCATCCAGGCTGGATACATTTGAACATATTATACAGCTGTTTCTTATACGTCCGTGTGTCCGTCCGTCTATCCGTCCGTCCGTCCCTCGTGTCAGGTCTATATCTGGGACAGTTTTCTATCTACATTTCCAATTTTTAGTGAGTGGATACCCTACGGGAAGAAGACGTGTCGCATACCAAAATAAAGTTCGAGGTCAGAGGTCAAATTTCACTGACCTGAAAAACAGCAAATCACTGAAGTGTTCGTGTCCGGTCTATATCTGTGAACGTTTTCTATCCACAGTTGCAATTTTTTGTGAGTGGATACACCAGCTGAAGACGATGTGTCGCCTATTGAAACTGAGGTCAAGGTCAGAGGTCAAAGGTCACTGTTGCATAAAAATCAGAAAATCATTGACAGTTTTCTATCTGCATACCAAATGTAGGCCGAGGTCAGAGGTCAAAGGTCAATGTGACAAAAAAACAGGAAATCATAAAAAAATTCTAATTTTTTGTGAGTGGATTCAATAGGGGGAGATGAATTATCACATACCAAAAATTAGGTCACGGTCAAAGGTCAGTGACCCTAAAATCAGGAAAATATTAAAAATAACTATTTTTTTGTGTCAGTAGACACATTAGGGGGACACGGTGTGTCACATACGAAAATGTAGGTCAAGGTCAAAGGTCAAGTTCAACGTGACCCCCAAATCATGAAATGGTTAAAAATCATGATTTTAGTGTCCACCGATATATTCAGGGGAAACGATTTCTCATGTACCAAAAAGTAGTTCAAGACCGCAGGTCAAGGTCACTGTGACCCCAAAATCATGAAATTGTTAAAAATCATGATATTTTTTGTGTCCATAATGAATCTATAGTTTTTATATATTGTGGGAAGACAATGTGTCGTGTACCAAAATTTAGGGCAAGGTCAAACGTCAAGGTCACTGTGACCCCAAAATCAAGAAATCATTAAAAATAACTTTTTTTGTGCCAGTAGATACATTGGGACACAATGTGGTACATACCAAAAATGTGGATCAAAGGTCAAGGTCACTGTAACCCCAAAAATCAAGAAATCATCAAAAGTCACATTTTCCTATGCCTTTCGAAGACAAGGTCGTGTAATGCGATGATGCGTTCTGTCCATTCATCAATTAAAATTGTTGTCCATGCCTTATCTCTAGTTTCAAGGTATGGATTGGTACCAAACTTTGGGTATACCTTACTCGCAATGGCAAAGAGGAGCCATATTCATTTTGAGATCAATTTGTCACGAGTCAAGTTCACAGTTCCCCAAAACTGAATCAAGTTTAGCTGACTCTATATGTTATGTTGGAATATTCAGAGTTGTCTCCCCTACATTTATATGGCATTTGTCCTGTGGAGTTGTGTCCCATATTTGATACATGTAAGAAACAGCTACATTTAGTTAAACTGTTGTGAAATAAAAACCATAGATTTATTACAGTATTTTCGTTATTTTGGGATAACACTATCTTAGAATAGCACAAATTCTAGTGCTGAAAATTTGGTCGACTCCCGTGCGGGATTCGAACCAGCGACCCCAGAGTCGGGCACCTAATCGCCAGCACTGTACGTCGGCGATCTAAACCACTCGGCCAACGGGCCTCCCACAAAAATAGGAGGTAGCAGACCGGTAGTCTTGAAAGCGAACATACAGTACCCCTCTGATGATCGTAATGACACAGCTCCCAAAGCTGAATAGATATATTTTTTATCATTTAGAAAGTGATCGTATAACAGTATTTTCGTTAAGATAGTGTTATCCCAAAATAACGAAAATACTGTTATACGATCACTTTCTAAATGATAAAAAATATATCTATTCAGCTTT
>JAVTVY010003893.1:0-38226 GCA_036873755.1 Hanleya hanleyi | reverse complement strand
AATCCTGAAACGACATGAACTCACTCATACTGGTGAGAAGCCATTCAATTGCTGAATATGTCCTCATTGCAGTGCACTAAATAGAATCCTGAAGGAGCATGAAATAACTCATGCTGGAAAATGTCATACAAAGGTTTACTGTGCTCGGAGAGGTTTACCATGGGTGAAAACCCTCAAGAGGCATGACATAACTCGCTCGAAAGGCGATCATAGCTCATGAAAGACACGGTTGAAATAAGAAAATGGCACGATCATTTATCTACTTGTACTCGTTTTGTCTCGCCTTAAGAAGTACAGAGGGAGAGATTGTAAGAGACGAAGAGAGATTGTAAGAGAGGAAGAGAGATTGTAAGAGACGAAGAGAGATTGTAAGAGAGGAAGAGAGATTGTAAGAGACGAAGAGAGAATGTCATCTTCAGTGTTGATGTCTCATCTCTGAAAAAATATGAAGTTTTTGGTTCAACAAATATAAAAGTGAATAAATCAAGAAAAAAAAACAGACAAAAAAAATATGAGAGGTGGATATTCCATTAGGGTGGTCAGTTACGGAACTACCCCAAGGATTCTAGGGGTGTCCCATTGTCAAAATCTAATGATAAGGTTTTTACTCCTCAGCCTATTAGGCTGTGGGGTCTTGTCGTCGGCAAGTACGTCTGGTCGGTCGTTCGGTCGTCCGGTCGTCAACGATTCTTGTGACCGGTCTAGAAGCCAAACCGTTGCTTCTAGAGACTTCAAATTTGGTAAGCAGGATTGTTGGGTGGTCAGCCTATTGAATCTGGGCCTGATTGGTTGGAAACTTTGGCGGCCATTTTTAATTTATGCGAAACCATGAATCTTGTGTATCTCGGAAACCATTTCGCTATTCATTGTGAAACTTGGTATAGATTATCGATAAAACTTATCGTGCAAATCAAAATGCTCGTGACCCAGAACCCTATTGAATCGGGACCCGATTGGGTGGAAATCATGAAATTTAATTGATGCGAAATCATGAGTCTTGTCTATCTCGGAAACCATTTCGTTTTTCAGTGTGAAACTTGGTATAGATTATCGATACATCAAGAAACTTTAACAGAATGACCACACCAGTTTCCCTGATTGGGTGAAATACATGCAGAATCTTTAATGCTGAATTTCTCTGATACCATTGAAGTGTTCTGTACGAAACTTGGTATACAGCATGGATGTATCAAGAGACTTGCAATGAATAACCACATCAATTCTTCTGAGTGACGGGAAGGATGGCCGACCATTTTTAATTTATGCAAAATCATTAATGATCTCTATCTCTGATACCGTTCAAGTGCTCGATGTAAAATTTGCTAAACATCAAGGATGCATCAAGAGACTTACAATGAATGACAGAACCGGTTTCTCTGATTGGGTGGAAATATTGGCGACCATCTTTGATTTATGCAAAATTTTTAATGATGTATATACCATTTAAGTGTTCTATATGAAACTTGGTACACAGCATCGATGTATCAAGAGACTCGCAACGAATTACCACATCAGTTCCTCTGAATGACGAGAAGGATAGGCAGCCGTCTTTAATTTGTGCAAAATTGTTAATGATCTCTATCTCTGATACCGTTCAAGTGCTCAATGTAAAATTTGATATACGTCATCATTGCATCAGGAGACTTACGATGAATGACAGAACTGGTTTCTCTGATTGGGCGAAAATCTTGGCGACCATTTTAATTTATGCAAAATCATGAATGATCTATATCTGATGCCATTTTAGTGCTTCATATGAAACTACAAATCATCGATACATCAAGAAACTTACAATTAATGACAACCCATTTCTCTGATTAGGTGGAAGATGTTATTGCCATCTTTAAATTATGCAAAATCTATACCTCCGGTACTGTTCAAGTGTTTGATGCAAGAATTTGTATACATCATCAGTAAATCAAGATACTAACAATGAATGACCGAACCGTTCTCTCTGATTGGATGGAAACCTTGGCAGCCGTTTTCAATTTATGTAGAATCATCGATGATCTATATATCCTTTGATACTGTTCAAGTGTTCAGTATGCTTGGTATACGTCATAGATACATCAAGAGACAAGTAATGACTGCCGGTTTCTCTGATTGGACGGAAAACTTTGCGGCCATTTCTGAATGCAAGTTTTTTTGATAATCTGTATATTTGTCACTTGTCTGCTTGATGTTCCTGATATTTTCAAAGTAGTACATGTATGGTTCGAATTGAATAGATTGTGAATGGTTGGCGCCCAGAGCCGAGGGTTTTAGATGCGCAGCTTCGTATTCCTATCAAAAACTCTATTACTTGGCTCCCACTGAAAATCGGAAGACTTTTATTATTGTTCAGATTATTATTAGGGTTCAAAGCAAGAATGGCTTGAAGCCTTTTGTTTTTGTTCATTTTTTTTTTGTTCTTTCGCCATATTTTTCGCACGTGATATGTCAAATTATTTATTATAGTTCTCCAATTCATCCAACATTCCACACTGAATTTATCACCTTTTAACCTTTTACAAGACACTGCTAAAGCATCTTTTGCATTCAACCAAATCTTTCAGGCTTTTCCATTTATTGTGTACCAATAGACAATGACTAAAACTGTCTGGCTGAGGGTTGTTGCACCTTTTAGGTGCTGCCTCATGTTTGTTTAGCAGAACTGCAAATGTAGGCCTACACCTGTACATCGAAAATTTGCTCCAATTGTCAGGTTTCAATGGATGATGATGAAACTTGGCATACATGTTTATTATGATTGGGGGGTAAACCTGTGCTATTTACGAGATGAAGTATTATTTGTTGTATATCATTGCGAGTGTAATTCCATAAGTCTCATCTCAGTCACCGTCAGCACTTGTTAAATTACACCCACATGAAAGTAACAACAAAGCAAAAGGGGCATATTGCTGTTTAAGCAGCTGTTGTGTGAAATTTCACGAAACAACGCATGCTGGAGATATACCATACAAATTCTCATATTGTCTCTATAGCTCTAAATCACGTGGACACCTAAAGCGTCATGAAAGAACTCCTACTGGTGAAAAGCCATATAAATGCCCATTGTGTCCATTCATCTGTAAACAGAGTGGACACCTAAGGCTACATGAAATGACTCATACTGGTGAAAAGCCATTCAAATGTTCAATATGTCCATATATTAATATAGCAAATGAATGCCTGAAGCAGCATGAAATAACTAATACTGGTGAAAAAACCTTTCAATGCCCAATATGCCTTTATAGCAGCAAAATAAATGGAAGCCTGAAGGAGCATGAAATAATTCATCATGGCGAAAAGCCATACAAATGTCCACTTTGCCATCATAACTATGCTACGAGAGGGTTTCTGAAGAAGCGTGAATGAACTCATACCAGTGAAAAGCCTTTCAAATTCTCGCAGTGCCCATATTGCTGTGCAATAATTGGAAACCTGAAACGACATGAACGCTCTTATACTGATAAAAAGCCATTCGAATATCCAATACATGTATGTCCTTATATAGCAATACCTAAAATGTAAGCCTGAAGGAGAATGAACAAAGTTCATGCTCCTTCAGACGTCCATTTCTGTTGCCGCAATAAGGGCATATTGGGCATTTAAAGGTCTTTTCACCTCAGGCTGCTTTAGGCTTCCCTTTGCTATATTAATATATGGGCATGTTGAACATTTTCACCAGTATGAGTCATACTCTCGACTGAAAGTCTTTTTTGTTCAATAAATTCGGACGCTGATAAGATCATTATTAATTCCAACCGTAATTTCTTGCCTACCGGACACCCCTTCATCTTGCAACCAATTATCCATGCTCATCGATCAGTCTATTTCCAATCAAGTTATATGTGTATAATGCCTTGTTTACCTGTGCGCAGTCTCTATTAAACATTCGTCGATTTTGTTGTGTGTGTGCGATATATCTCGATAAGTTATCTATTGCAGTGCGTTATTCACCTTACTGGTGTAAATATTATATTCGCCTTATTCACCGAACTAGCAAAAATATTAGAACATCGAAAACTGTATTGCAACTTCCCATACTCCTGTCGCCGTATACCATGAACATCTACTCTAGCTAATCCGGGATAAAACAAGCTCCCCTGGTGTTTTACTCCCGCCTTATGTGCGGCTAATGTTAATTTTATCTTGATATCCTCCATATTCGTATATCTGCTGTATGTTTGGTGAATGAACTCAATTCAATTCAGTATGCATTTCTTCGTAAAGCTTTACGGCTGAAACCGGTAGGGCAGAACCGAGACCCCTGACGACGTCGCTCGGTTTGCTCCCGGTTCCATCTTGATCGAATTGTCCCGGTTTTCGAGATGGTTACGAAATTGATCGGTAATCTCGAAGGATTCCCGGTTCAATATGTCTGTATTTTGTTGCCGTTAATTTGGCCTATCTTAACTTCTCAGGCGATTAGATTGTTGCGCTAAATCCAATATTTTTGGGGGCGCTCGTCGCCTACGTATAACGCGTATACAAAACATAATTGAGAAAACGGATCTTTTTTCAATGCTATTCATCGTTTGGTCGATATATTTATGCCCCGATGTAACGTGAATCCAATTGAACGAAAACTTTCTTTTATCTATATATAAATTACGAATATATAATTTAGTAAACCTCTCTAACATCGATAATTGATTGCTTGTTTGACCGAGTTTGACCGATGTATTGCCTCGGTGTGTGATTTGTTTTATAATTTGGTAGTATTCATTGCAGATGCCTTTTTTATAATTAGATTATATCAAGAACGTTTTTTTCAGATATAATTTTGCCTGGAAGTGGTTAGCGGAAATACTGGCAATCGGAACTGGAGGTGTTGATAATTCGAGCCGCAGTCTGTCCCTGAAAACCCCTCGCCTTGAAACAACAGCGAAGGGAGAGGGGCTATAATGTCTTTGAATTAAAAAATCGAAACATCAGTTTCGGCGGGGGCTTGATAATATACTCAAGTTCTATTAATTATGTCTGATTTCATGTGTCTAGAAAATAAAGCAAATAATGGAAGTAATTACCGCCCAATTCAGAGGGCAATCAGGCATTATACCAATAGTTAAATGTACATACACTTTGCTAAAAACGATACCACGTTTTGTTTGTCTAAAATCTTCGATCGAGCTAACGTTATGTTTATATT
This sequence comes from Hanleya hanleyi, assembly GCA_036873755.1. Lineage (NCBI taxonomy): Eukaryota > Metazoa > Mollusca > Polyplacophora > Lepidopleurida > Hanleyidae > Hanleya > Hanleya hanleyi. The sequence goes on along the minus strand of JAVTVY010003893.1, from coordinate 33,092 downwards.
CTCCGCTTTCAGTGAATTACCAGCTCCTGTGATCCTCGCTTTCTCTTTATTTCTGAATACGGGAGAAATCTCTGACGATAAAGATATCCCATTCTGATCAACATTCAAAGAAGCATATGGAACTTGATTCTAGACTTGCCAAATTTATTTCAATTCGCAGTTTCTTAACATATCTTATAGATGACTCCAATTCTTAAAAACAGGTTCAAAATAACTGAATAATAATTATATATTTTTAATTGACGATCTTTCGTTCTTTCCTTTCATAACGTTTAGAGAAATTGCGCTGTATGAGCAAGTATGCGACTACAGATCTCTAGACGGAATAACAAAATAATATTAAATGATTCATTTTCAGTCTAATTCATTTAAATGCATAGATGTTCGACGAGATTAATCTCGCTGCCACAGAATACATAAAAACCTATCATACGCTTTCCCAATGGTTCAATCTTTCATTTGATAGCATCTCGATTCCATTCTCGGAGCATGTCGAGTTATTCCGGGGGAGGATCGAGATGGTCTTGCGCATAGAAAGAAAACCGGGAGCAAATCGGGACAACAATTTATAGAGATCAACCGGGATCCTTCGAAACGAGATGTTTATCGGTTTTACTTGTTTCTCAAGAAACCGGCTCGATCGATGGGACGTGATCCCTTACTTCCATGACATCCATAAGTGTGTTTGTAATAAACAGACAATGTCGAGCAGCTAATATTATTTTGTCCACTTTAGCGTTTTACACTAGGAATATGCGATCATGGTAGACTCGAAATTCATGATAGTGGCAAACAAATTATTACCTTTCCCTAATGGATAATTCGGAGTCCTGCACAAACATATCATCCGTCTTACAGAAATACTTGCCTGTTTTGGTTTTAAAGTAAGCAATTCTTTACTACAATTGCAAATCCGTCGTGTAAAACGCTAACAATTGAAAAAGTACTCTGTACGGGATGTTTTCGCATAATGGAAAGAATATTTAATGTGTAATGTAAATGTGGGTGATATCTTTCCTGTAGAGTCATATGGTTGCTTTTTAGTCGCCAGACGTCAATTTTTCATATCACTTGCATATCGCTCCAATTTATAGCAGCACACTAAATGGAAACGCGAAGGAGCATAAAAGAAGCCATACTGGTAAAAAGCCATACAAATGTTCACTATGCTCTGAGAGGATTTGGCAGGAGGAAAACCATCAAGAAACATGAGATAACTCACACGAAAGGCAATCATTGCTCATGAAATACATGGTTGAACTAAGAAAATGACATGATCATTTGTCTACATGTACTCATTTTGTCTCGTCTTTTGAAGTACGAAGAGAGACTGTGAGAGGGGAGAGAGAATGTCGTCGCCAGTGTCGGTGTCCCATCTCTGAAAATTATAACGTTTTTGGTTCAGCAAAATAAAATATATAAATCAGAAAAAAACATTAAAATATGAGAGTTGGGTATTCCACTAGAGTAGTCAGTTATGTCACTGTTCCAAGGATTCTAACGGTGCTCTAATGTCACAATCCAATGATAAAGTGTTTTGTGCACATGTAGACCTACATCTGTACATCGAAAGTTTGCTGCAATTGTCAGCTTTCAGTGTAATTCTACAAGTCTCATCCAAGTCACCGTAAGCACTTTCTAAATTACGCCCACATGAAAGTGGCAATAACGCAAAAACGGCATATTGCTGTGTAACCAGCTGTTGTGTAAAGATTCACGAAACAATGCATACTGGAGATATACCATACACATGCTCATATTGTCCTTATAGCTTTACATCACGTGGACACCTGAAACATCATGAGAGAACTCCTACTTGTGAAAACCATATAAATGTCCACATTCTGCTGTTAGCAGAGTCGAAGCTTAAGGCAACATGAAAGAACTCACAGGTGGGAAGCCAATCAAATGCTCAATATGCCCATATAGCAGTATAGCAAATGTAAGCCTAAAGCAGCATGAGATAACTCCTACTGGAGAGAGGACATTCAAATGCTCAATATGCCCTTATGGCAGCAAAAGAAATTGAAGCCTGAGGGAGCGTGAAAGAATTCCTCCTGGAGAAAAGCCATACAAATGTCCACTGTGCTTCCTTAGCTATTCATCGAGAAGGCTTCTGAAGGAACATGGAAGAACTCATACTAGTGCAAAGCCGTTCAAATTCTCGCGGTGCTCATGTAACTGTGCAATAATTGAGAAAACTGAGACGACATGAACGATCTCATACTGCTGAAATGGCATTCAAATGCTCAATACGTCCTTATATAGCAGTACCGGAAACGAAAGCCTGAAGGGGGCATGAAAAAAACCATGCTGATGAAAAAGCATACAAATACTCACTGTGCCCAGAAAGGTTTACTTATAGAAAAACCACGAAGAGACCTGAAAGAATCCACATAAAAGGTTGAGAACAGAAAATGACAAATCGTGTGTCTACATACACGTATACACACGTATACGAATACGTCTCTCTGGAGGTGAACCTGTTTGTTGAAAAACATTCAACGCAGATATCACCCACAATTATATGTACACATTAACTATTATTTCCATTCTGCAAAAACATCCTGTACAGAGTGATTTGTCAAGTGGTTGCGTTATACACGATGGATTTGCGATCGTAGCAAAGAATTGCTTAAATTTATCAAAACCAGGCAAGTATTTCTATAACACGAATATGTTCTACAGGACTCCGAAGTATCGATTAGGGGAAGGTAATAATTTGTTTGCCATGTTCGCGAATTCCGAGTCTACCATGATCACATATTCCTTGTGTACGCTAAAGTTGGCAAACTAATATTAGCTGCTCAGCATTATTCTGTTCATCTTGTTTATTACAAACTCACCTATGGATGTCATGGAAGTAAGTTTTCCCAGAATGGTAGAATAATCTCAGGGGCGTCGTTGGGGGGGCGTAAGGTGCGAACCACCCCCCCCCCCCACTCCCCCTTGGACGCGCCAAAAAAAAAAAAAAAAAAAAAAAAAAAAAAAAAAAAAAAAAAAAAAAAACAGAAAAAAAGCAAAAGGGAAAAGAAAGAAAAAAAAAAAAATGTCCATCTCCAGGCTCGTAAGCATGCTCTGTTCCAGTAGTGATGTGTCGGTTCGCTCAACAATGGGTTTACCACGACTTTCCGTTTTATGGTCATAAAGTGGATTATGAAAGAGCTGTAGCTCTGTTCACTCCACCCTCGACGGATACAGCAGGGGAACCCTCGACGGATAAAGCAGACGAATTTACTATTCAATTCATCATTAACATTATTAACTCGTGTGTTTTATTCCTTCTGCTCGATGCGTGTGGATTTGATAGTGAAGCATCGGCAGCTTCGGTCTACCGTTGGCGAAATGCAAAGCGAGCAATAAACTGAAAGCTGTATATGTATAAGCTTTGCTGGAGGCTATACTACATTCGTGATATTTCATTTCCGGAAAATATATCAGTTTAATTTTTTTCTAGTCAGTATTTTATCATGGCCACGTTTTAATGAGTGATATTAGTTTCATTTTTCTAGTCAGTATTTCACCATGGCCACGAGATATAACCCATGATACACAGTTTGATATTCTACACAATATTATTGTGATATTTTCAGCAAAAGTTTAATGTTCACAGTCATGAAATGACATATTGACATATGGATCGGAAAGTGATCTGATGATGTTTAGTTTTAATCATTTTAACATGGTTACAGTGGCGTTGGAAGCGGAGGGCCCCCCCCCCCACCACCACCCCTCACTTTTGATTTAGGGGGGCCCGAATATCTTTTGGCCACCCACTTTTCAGCATCCCTAACTGACCATGTCCCCACATAAAAATTACAGATAGAGTGCCAGGACGTGTAGTGGTGTGTTATAGGCCCGTTTTGTTTGTGTCAAACCAGGAAGTCAAATGGAGTCCGGCATATTCTTCAATATCGATGCGGGTTTATGCGAAACAAATGTGAAAATAGAACCATAAATCTATATACATTGTGTTCAGATTTGTTTCCGGGAAAACGGGTAAAACGCATCTCCGGCAACCGGAGACCCCGGAGCTTCCGGGGCCTAGGCGGCCCCTGGATCCGCGCCTGTCAGGCTGTGAGGATCGCTCATTTTAGCTTTGTGTAAATGAATCACTATCATATTGGTTCTAATGTTCCATCATGTAAAGCATGAAGTATGATTTTTTCAATATCGATGAGTGCTTATAAATGCGAAACATACGTGAAAATAGAACCATAAATCTGCATACATTACGTTCGAATTTATTTCTGGGAAAACTCTTAGAACGCGTATCTGGAGATCTGGAAAGCTTCCGGAGCCTAAACGGCTCGTGGACCCTCGCCTGTTGGGCTGTGAGGATTTCCTTGTTTTATCTTTGTGTGAATGAATCGTATCTGTTGGCATATTGGTTTCCCTCCCAAGAACTAAAAGTCATCGTTTTGTATCTTTTAAATATAACTAGAACGTCAAATGGATGCAGGCATGAGGTGCGATGTTTTCAATATCGATGCATGCTTATAATTGAGAATTTTTTTTTTTTTAAATAGAATCATAAATGTGCATGCAGTACTCTGAAAGAACAGTTGTGTACAGAATTGCACATTTACAAAAAATGTGTGTCGGAAGTACACAATTTGTGTACTTTTTCTACAATTGTGTATCACAGCTACACAGTGATTGTAGATGTTCAATTTTGCTACAGCGATGTGTACCTGTGGTAGGCCTACACAGTTTGTGTACTTTTGGTACACAGTTGTTTTTAGAGTGTATGATCAGTTTTATTTCCGGAAATACGTTCAGAACGCATCTCCGGCAGTCTAGGACCCCGGAGCTTCCGGGGCCTAGGCGGCCCCTGGACCCCCGCCTGTTCGGCTGTGATAGTGGTCCCCCACTTTCAATTACGTTCCGACGCCACTGGGTTAGCCTACGAGATATATCGGCCCAAAGCGTTATTATTGTGTTTTCAAGGGGACAAGAGAATAAAATATAATACTGATATTTGACAAATGACGTGTTAGTTTAATTGTTGGAAATCGCTCAGAATGCATCTCAGGCCATCTAAGGTCCCAGAGCTGTATAATATAACCCTAAATCTGCATACATTATGTTCAGATTTAATTCCGGGAAAACGCTTAGAACGCATCTCCGTGGATCTAGGACCCGCTAATACGGCGTTAGTAAATTAAAAAATTTCTGTAACTTTGCATAATAAGCTGCGTTTTGTTCAAATAAAATAACCAAGCTTGATTTTGTTAACGCTCTAAAGTCTAAAGTGATATGAACATAAACATCAAGTTTTAAATTGGCTTTTTGTCTGTTTTTGACTTTTCGCACACATTTTAGGATGGCTTTGTTTGCATAGTCTAAATGTGACACATTGAACCAAAACAAATGTTATGTTTTCAAAGTCGCCATATCTGCCTTATTATTTGGGTTATTGTTTTGTAGGTGTCATATTTTTGATATTCTGACTTGTTTTCTTGTAATAATTGCAAATCAAACATAGCCCACAATTCGTATTAACTGCAATATTTGGCCCTGGGGACACGACAAAATAGACAATATTGTCATTAAACATTATTTAAATGCAAAAGAAACTGGTGATCCAATGAGATGGTAAGGCATGTAATTTCATTTAAACTGTTGATGAAAACTATTACTTAGATACATGGGTAAAAAATATAGAATAAATTTACCGTAGATTTTGTGTAGAGAATTGCCCGTAATTTACTTTAATTTGTACAGTGACTATTGTGAATTTACAGTAAATAACTGTAAAATAAAATTAAATAGTGTATTTAGCAATATTTAACAGTAAATTACTGGCGACTTACCTGCACTAAAAAACTGCCTGTGGATTGCTTTAAAATTTAAAGCAAAAGTTTGATGTGTACATATGCATGTTTCGCTTATATTATTAATCGATTGCTGATCTATCATTCTTGGATCAATGATATAGTAAAAGAAGTTTGTTGAATCGGAGCCAATCCGATTTGCAGAGAACATTATGTCCATTCAGCGGTGATGATCCAGTTCAATTATGATAGATGGATGGATACATGTAAATGATCCAAAATTCAGTCAAAAATGTTCACCTTGAAATTCATATTCTATCCTTTTGCGGACCATGAGCGGTCAAACAAGACTTTAGTCATGCCGGTTTTTATAGCTCTTTATACTGAATCTGTTTACAAGCAAAATCTTAGTCAGCTCATTTATTGGATCGAAAACGTTCCGCTGAAGGAGTGTAATTAAATTTGTGTTGATTAATTGTTGTTGTTATATCATAGATCATATCGCACTCTGTAATAGCTGCCACGCCTCCTCACTCTATATACACCTATCATAGTGTTCCTGGGTTTTAGTTTAACCAGTTATCGTTCAGTCCGCGTTCCCGGTCTACGACAGGTCACACTTTTGCCTTAAATCGGCAAGTGTTCTATCTGTTGTGGCGAGCAATACTAAACGAGAAGACGAAAAAGAAGAAAAGAGATGGGACAGCCAAGTTGCATGCACGCATCCTGCCATGAACCCCGCGAATTATTAACTGAAAGAACGAAATTCTAAGTAGTTGAATAAAGGATCAGTGATTCTGCGGAAGAGGTAAGACTAGCCGTGTTTTAATAGAGTTAAAATGAAAAACGGAAGAATGGCACCGTACGTTTTTGTTAGCAAGGCCCAGTGCAACAAGAATTCACCTTCGTCCGCCTAAAACTGATGTACATGAAGTTCCTTTTGCAGCTCAACCAGTACCTGTGCTCTAGGTAGAATAAAAAAGCATTGTCTATGAAATGCACCACGCTCCTTCACAATGATGATAAGAGAAATTAGCCAGCCTACCTTTCCACTGTCCCCATTGATGCAACCTCCACACGTTCTAGTTAAATAACACCATAATTGAACCCTGCACCCAATAGACATACCTTGGGTACTGTTGTAAATGAAACCGGTAGTTTCACCCCATCAATACATCATCTCAAATCTAAAGCCTTGAAAGCTCTCCATAAAGTCCAAAGATAAACTCAAACTGTAACTTCCTTCCCAATCTCAAAATGAAGCTTTTCCACAGCCTAATCAAGCCAATCCTACTGTATAACTGTGAAATATGGGGATTGGAAGACAGAATGTTAACTAAGGGTGCAGCCTCAAATAGTCCTTACTGGCTGAACATTACCAAACTGAATAAATTACCATATGAGCAGGTTCTTCTAAAGTACTGTAAATACACTCTAAACCTCCCAAGACGTACTACAAATTTACTAAACCTCTCTGAACTGGGACAATACCCCTTGACACTGGACATCTTCTGCAGAACTCTCAAATATAGACAGAAGCTAGCTGACACAAGCAATCCCCTACTCCAAGATGCCTTTAAATACTCTAAGAATAACACCTCGACCAAAAAACAACTGGGAAAATACTGTAAAAATTTTTGTAAACAGAACGGAACACCTTCCACTGTCATTATGTCCGACTCTTACTTCAAACACACCAAACATATTGTCAAACAACAGTACGCTCAATATTTTGAACACGAATTAGCAAATAATACTGGAAAATTACTTACCTACAAATCTATACATACCAAGTATGAACTACAAAGAGTACCTAACAACAATTCGGAACTGTGACCATGCCCACACAATCTGTCGACTGAGAACCAGTACCCACAAACTCAGTATTGAAACTGGATGCTGCACCAAAACAGACAGGCAGAATAGAAGATATGTCCATTATGTACTCTGAATGAGGTAGAAGATGAGGAACACTTCATTCTCCGCTGCTTCTCATTTGAACTGTACAGAGATTCTCTTCTGTCCACCCTATCCACTATTCCACTGACCATACCCACTATACTCAATCCACCACCAGACCTGTCCACAACCATTGCCCATACCCTACACATGATGTATACCTCCAGACTACAGCTACAACCAAGTAGCAACAATAATGGGTCACATTGTATATGTTATAAATATTTCAGTGCATGTTTTTTTTACCCTGTTTAACAATGCAAATTTGTTCCTTGCTCATTGTGATTTATGTTTTGCCATACTTGTTATTTCAAAGTTGAGCAATAAACTTGAATTGAATTGAATTGAAAATTGAATTGAATTGATTTCCATTATCCACAAATATTGTGAGCAGATAATTTATATATAAATGACTACATTGGGGTTTAGCCTTGTGATCGTTGTGGACTGGGCAACTTGTAGAGAAAGTAATACTAATTGTAGGCCTAATGTAGTCCAATAAAATGGATCGTTCAGGCCCTTGTTCGGGAGCGCCCGATAACTCCAGCATATTGAACAAGAGCCTGAACGATCCATTTTATTGGACTAGGCCTAATGTGTAATGGTGGTTTTCTGTCACACGAAAGGAGAATTATTATTTCAAGAGAACTGTACACTTAAATCAGCTAAAATTGTCGTTTTGATACCATGGCATATGAAGTCGAATGGAGATGCATTGCCTCTATTATATCCTTCCAAGAAAAAAAACAGGTAAGATTTGATGGTTTGGGCTCTGCTAATGGGAAATTTTCAATCAGTTTTTAACTGCTGGACTTGTGTTGTTTCACTGGACCGTAAGAAAACGAAAGCTGTATCCTGCTTCTGCGGGCAACAAGTTCACTGATTGAGATTACTTTTTCGCCTGGATATATGGTTCATTTACTCCTTCATTGCAAGCACGGCGGAAGCAATTCATGATTTGGGGAGGGGGCTTCTATCACAGCACAAATAGGCCAGGGACCACGTAGGCCCCAGAAGCTCCAGGTATCCTAGATGGCCGGAGAGGCGTTCTAGTGTATTCCCGAGCAATAAAACAAGAAATCCTCGCCCGTCAAGCCCGTGTAAAAATCCTTTTGAAGCGCATACAGACATATCTATCCGCATTAAATGGTAGTATAAAAGTAAATAGTCATCTATCTAATTTGCATAATAATATGCCAAACATCCTACGCGCTGTTTAAACAACATTGGGTGGTTCTTCACATGGCAAATTAATTTTATGACCAATGCCTGAAATTTGGATGCATTGGTTGAGAAGGAATCAAAAGTTGTTGAGCAAAAACGACCCTTTTAACTTCATTTTAAAGAGCGGGATCGGCGTAACCTGGTAAAGGCAATTTTTGTTACATTTTGTTCATTTTACATTTTGTTATCGCGGTCTAACTTTATGAACGTGAAAATGTCCCTTATACGGGTTAAGCCCGATTGACATTCCCATTGACTAAAACTTCATATAAAATAAATATCTATTTTTTTCACGTGTTCTTATTTCAATAACTTTCTCGTATCGAGATCGACAAGTGGGTGAGTTTTCAGCAATACGCTATCTGGCCAAAGCAACGTCTCCAAGACGTGCTTTATCTACATATTGTGTCATCATCATCATCATCGATAGATTAAATTGATGACTTTTCAAGATTTTGAATGACCCTCATTGCCATCTATTTCTTCTTGTTCGCACAGTTCCGGTTTCAAGCTATTCCATGAAACGGAAAATGGAAGATTTATCAATAAAAGTGGAACCTGATGAGCAAGATACCGCTTCAATGATACAGGATGAGTTGTTCAACTATTCAAAAGGCAATCTGCCCACAAAAACAGAGACTGAAACCCAGTGCGAAATGAAAACTGAACTTGCCACCACCCTGACAGGAGCGATAAGCATGGAAGTCGAAACAACTATGACGAAAATGGAACTAGATACCATGCTTGACGTGGCCAGACTTCCAACCATTGATTCTCATATTGAAACTAAACCATTTAAACAAGTAAGTTGTGATTTGACATACTTTTTAGGCAATACAGAGATGTTTCAGAATCATTTTGCTCCAAGAAAAATATTGATAAGATAGATCTATATATCTCAAATTACTCTTGGAAAAAAACCCCAGAAGCATTACATTATTCTGTTGTTCTCAATACAGGTATGGCTTATATTGCTAGAAAGTGAGTTAAAATTGCTATTCCTAGTTATTCTCTTATGTACAATCTTGGAATGGATGTGTTGTAGCCAACCCTGTAAATTGAGTGTTTGCTGTGAACTCGATAAACGCTAAAATGTTGGAAATCTTCATATTAGAAAAATTTCTAACACAAAGTATTCCGCGAGTTGCTTGTCAAGTGTCATGGTTGTTAGTTTTTGTGGAACGATGAAAGTTACTTCCAAATCATTCACTGCTGATACCCTTGTAGTGTTAACTGTAACACTTCAATTGTTCGTGTGTAATCCTATACATGCACGTTATAAGATGTAGGATGTTACATGTATGAGATGATTCATCACCATGGTCCCTAGGCAAATCATGTGAACAAACAATTAGATAGGGTAGCATACACTGTAAACTTAGGCGTTAACTTACTGAACGCCTAAATTGTAACACTATTGAACGCGTAATTGTGTTCAAATTATTCACGCGGGTGGTTGGGTGGGTTCAGGTTCCTGTTGCTTCAATGCATTTTGCTGAGAAGCAACAGGAACTTGATAATGTGGTGTTTAGCACTGTAATATCACTTGTCTTTATTGCACCATGTAAGCGTCCTGTCTGTGTCTTGTGTGCTGTCCTCCATGTTTTTAGGGTGGATGGAGGGTGTCTGGTTCCATGCTGCTTCAAAGATCTCTTCTTTGAAGTGGCAGGAACACGACTGGGCTGGGTGGTGCTTAGTTGGTTCGTCGTGATATAGCTGAAATATTGTTGAAAGCGACGTCAAATTCTATTCACTTACTCACTCACTCAAATTATTCACTTCCATGTTCAGTTTTGAACTTTAGCAGCCATTAAACTTTGAATACGTGTGTTGAAGTTGTTCAATAATGCGTTCTGCATTTGAATACCTGCGTTAATGTTTTTTTTATGTTTTTATGTTGAAGTTCAAAATTGAACATGGAAGTTAACAATTTGAACATAAAAGTTAACAATTTGAACACAATTACGCGTCCAGTAAGGCGTTCATTAAGTTAGCACCTAAGTTTACAATGTATGAAAAAGCTCCCCCAAGACTTATTTCCACAGCACATGTTTTGACAGCTAAAACAACAGCTGATCAATAGCTCTGATGTTATTCAATACCTCAGTACTCACAGCACATGTTAGTTGCGGCGAAATCAGAACGACATTTCTGGCATGCTACACATATTAGAACCTTGGCTATTTTTCTTACCACACGTCATGTGGCGTATGTAGATGCGCTAATACGGTGTTAGTAAAGTAAAAAAATAATTTTTGTAACTGTGTCTTTTCAAAGAAAAGACCCACGTTTGATTTTGTGAATGCTCACAGTCTAAGGCGACATTAAACAGCGTCGACTGTACTTTGGAAATGGGGTTTTTGTCTTGTTTTTGAATTTTCGCATATATTTTAGGGTGGTTTTGTTTACATAGTCTAAAATATGACACCCTGAACCAAAACGAATCTAATGTTTTCAAAGTCGCCATATCTGCCGTGCTATTACATCGAAATATTATATTGGTTATGTGTCATATTTTGTATATATTAATAACTCCATTCTATAATGCACAAGAAAAAGAAAAAAGACAGTGGAAAACACAACTTGAAAAGTTAGTTGAGGCTGTTTTTGTAACTTTTGAGTATTATATATCTGAGGATGTCTGATTATTGGTTGGTTCCTTGTTTTAGGATAATGCAGACAACTATACAGCGGCTGACAAGATGGCCATGAGACTAGACAGACCGTATCCAGTGACTTTGTACCAGGTTAATCACAAATTGAGGAGCGACGCTGAGATAAACATAGCACATATTCGGGAATCAGCTACTGATCATTCTGAAACAATTAGAGACATCGTAGAATCTAGAGAATTCTCACCGAAGTCACCGTCAGCACTTGTTAAATTACACCCACATGAAAGTGGCAACAACTCAAAAGGGGCATATTGCTCTGTAAGCACTTGTAGTGTAAAGTTTTACGAAGAAATGCATACTGGACATCTGCCATACAAATGCTCGTGTTGCCCATATATCTGCAAAACACGTGGTCTCCTAAAGCAGCATGAAATAACTTGTACTGGTGAAAAATCATTCGAATCTCCTCTGTGTCTATTCAGCTGTAATCTTAGTGGAAACCTAAGGCAACATGAACGAACTCACACTGATGGAAAGCCATTCAAATGCTCAATATGCCCATATAGCAGTATAACAAGTGAAAACCTGAAGACTCATGAAATAACTCATACAGGTGAAAAACCGTTCAAATGCTCGCGGTGCCCGTTTAGCTGTACAAGAAGTGGAAACCTGAAACGACATGAACGCGGTCATACTGATGAGAAACCGTTCAAATGCTCAATATGCCCTTATAGCTCCAGAAGAAAAGGAGACTTAAGGCGGCATAAAATGAGTCATACCGGTGAAAAGCCATTCAAATGTCCACTGTGCCCATTCAGCTGTAAAGAGAGTGGACAGCTAAGGCTACATGTAAGAACTCATACGAGCGAAAAACCGTTCAAATGCTCACGGTGCCCGTATAGCTGTTTAAGAAGTGGAGACCTGAAACGACATGAACTCTCTCATACAGGCGAGAAGCCATTCAAATGTGCACTGTGCCCATTCAGCTGTAAACAGAGTGGACACCTAAGGCAACATGAAAGAACTCATACTTGTGAAAAGCCATTCAAATGTTCAATATGCCCATATAGCGGTATATCTAAAGGAAACCTAAGGAAACATGAAAGAACTCATACTGGTGAAAAGCCATTCAAATGCTCAATATGCCCTTTTAGCAGCATAAGAAAAGGAACCTTAAGGCAGCATGAAATGAATCATACTGGGGAAAAGCCATTCAAATGTTTACTGTGCCCATTCAGATGTAAACAGAGTGGACACCTAAGGCAACATGAAAGAACTCATACTGGTGAAAAGCCATTCAAATGTTCAATATGCCCATATAGCAGTATAACTAAAGGAAACCTAAGGAAACATGAAAGAACTCATACTGGTGAAAAATCATTTAAATGTCCACTGTGCCTATTCAGCTGCAAACAAAGTGGGCGCCTAAGGCAGCAAATCAATATGCCCTTATATCAGCATAAAGAAGGGAATCTTAAGGCAGCATGAAATGAATCATACTGGTGAAAAGCCATTCAAATGTCCACTGTGTCCATTCAGCTGTGCAAGAAATTGGGACCTGAGACGCTCTCACGAACGCTCTCATGCTGCATTCTAATGGCATCAGATTGTATATCCCAAATAAATGTACGTCAAACCCTAGGACTGCCACTTTTCAACTTCCATTATGAACAAGCAAATAAATGTACTTCGAACCCTAGGATTTACTGCCACATAACTTGGACCACATTACCAGATTATTTATTACGCCCAGACCACTCTCGGTGGTATATGGGGGGATACATCATACATAATACCTAACGACAGAAACAGTAAAAAACAGAAGAGTGCTTATCAAGTTAATAAGGTGAACATTCAAGCACTAATTTTTACACGGGAGTATTTTACAGGGATGGCATGTATACATATATATGAATTATACCATTTTTCGGTCCGTAATCAAAATACTTTAAAGGAGGTGCTAGTAGAAATTATTTTTCTGAATAGATACTAGAGCAAGGGAGTTAATTGGTGTATGATGAGTATAAATGGGTGTTATCTCCCCTTGTTTATCACATGCATTCACGATAAAAACAGTAAGCTATATAGTTACAGTATTAACTGCGTATTTGATCATGCTAAGATGATTTTTTTTTTATGAAACGTGTTGTATAAGTCAGTTTTCGTTTCTGGCAAAATGGTCTGTAACATAGCACATAAACTTTGATATTTTGATCATGTTGAGTACATGCTTTGTCCTACATAGGTCAATCATCTTAAACAATGATGGGTATGTAACATAATACTAATTTAGATATTTTTCTCGTAAATTATTGAAGTAAGGACATATAAGCAGGTATTCATCACCAATAGATTTATTGTCACATAATTCACATAGTCTTTCTTCTCGTGGTTTATTTTCCTAGCGACCAGTCTCAATTGAAAAATTTGTTGTTAGCCGTTGTAAATTTAGTAAAAGTGATTCGTAGTTTGGGGTCCAAATGAATAAGATAATTATCTGAACAGATTTGTTCTTTATTTTTTTAGTATAGGAGGCCTTTCGGCGAACTGGAAGAACTTTCGAGCCAAAATTGGTAGTATTGATCCTGTAATATTTGATCTAATTTAGTTTTGGTGAAGTTTAGACTATGTGAGTTCTGTGACATCCAAATATCATTCATACCAGTTTCTCCGAATATAGATCTGATCGAAGTTATCCACTTATGCTGGTATATATTATTATCTACATCGGACAACAAAAGTGTATATAAGATGTAAGACAGCTTCGGCTTATCACCGCCTGCAATAATTCTACCCCAGAATCCCATCATTCTTTTCTTAATCAGAATATTCAAGGGGTATCTCCCAAGTTCACCACAGACCATATACAACGGCGTACTGTTTCTAACAGACACAATTTTTCTTAAGAACTTCAAATGAAATTTCTCGATTAGATTCGTATTTGCTACTCCCCAAATCTCAGATCCATATAATAAGATTGGGATAATCATTTTGTCAAATAGAAGAGGCTGCAGATCTATAGATAGGTTATATTTTCTAATTTTACAATAGAGAATATATAAAGCTCGCCCAGCACTGTCAATAACGGATTTCATTGCACGTACGAGGCTTCTGGTGTTTAAAAAAACGAACCCAAGGTATTTGCATTGATCAACTATCTCTACACATTGTCATTGCCTATGGAGAAACTGAACTTTCCAAGTAATCGAGCCCCAAATATAACTACTTTTGTTTTGAAAGTATTGATTCTCCGTTGCCATTAATCACGATACATTTTAAAAATATTTAAATTATGTTGGAGTTCTTTCTCGTTCTTGGCTAAGATAATGGTATCGTCTGCATACAGTAAGACTAAAATTTGCACATACTGAAATAGATCGTTACTAAGTTCTTTAATATTAACACCAGAACAGCTGTACTGCAGTAGGAAATCTTCGAGGTCATTTAAAAACAGGGGAAAAAGTATGGGAGATAAATTTTCACCTTGTCAGACTCCGATATTACAGGCAAATAAATCTGATTTCTGTCCATCATAGAGTATACAGGATTTAATGCTAGCATACATATTGAATATTATCGTGAAAAGTCTTCCTTCGACATTGTATTTCAGTAATTTTTGCTTTACCAAAGTCAATAAAGGAGCAAAATAATTTCTTTTTCCTCATTATAGTTCACATAATGCACAAATAACAAATATATTATCGCTTGTAGAATATCCTTCTCGAAAGCCAGCCTGATTCTACTTGAGTAAATCTTTGGACTCTACGAAGTCGTTCAATCTTGTATTGAGAATCTACGTAAATAGTTTCCGTAGACAGCTTAGCAGTGTGATGGGTATATAGTTATTTGGGTCTTTATTATCTCCCTTTCCCTTATATATTGGTTTGATCATTCCAATGAGTCACTTGTTTGGCACTTTACCACTCAACAGTATACAGTTGAATAAAATTTTATATGTTGGCAGCAGCAATGTTTCAGTGCATTTAATGAGTTCATTTGATATATAATCATACCCAGTGGCATTGTTATTTTTCAGTGATTTGATTGCTTCGAGTATTTCATGTTCATTAATTTTCCTGTTTAAGTGCTCGTTGCTTTCGTGGTCGTTTAGTTCTGGGATATTACCGTCGATCTCCTCATCATCGATATCGTTAGGGTTCCCAACATTAAGGTCTTCAAAGAAATCCAAAAGTATGTCGGTAGATATATTTCCACTTCCCTTACTTTTCTTATCACTGTTTAAAATTTTCCACTAACTTTTGGGGTCTTCTTTGCTCAACTTGCGTAATTTATTCTGGATTGTTTTCTTATGGATTTTTTGTTTGTTCATTCAGTGTTTGTTTTGTATAGCTTACTATGTGCAACCATATCGTCTTTACACTTTTGACTCTTGTTATTTTTAAACTGGTTAGGTGCTATGTGGTATTTTCGTCTTGCTGATTTACATTCTTTATTGAAAACAGGTTTATTATTTCCTTTCTTGAAGTAGTTTTTGTTTGTTTCTGCAGTGTTACTGTTAATTTACATTTGTCCATACTGTCCTTGAATAAGTCTTCGATCTGATCACAGCAATTGTCCAGTAGTTGTTGATCGATACGTTCGTAAACGTACGCTTCCTTGATAACTATTTCAACGGTTCCGACACGTTCTCTATCTATACATATATTACTGTTTTCATGGCAGATTTGCGACCATTTCAGAGAAAATTCTTTTGGTTTATCTGGCACATTTGTGTTGCTGGTATCATATTTTATAAATGTTGTTTCAAAACGTATTGTACAGTGTGCATCTGAAAGCATTGGGTCGAATTCATGGAAATTGAAATAGACTATGTTTTTAAGTGCTTCTGGACTGGCTATAACATAGTCTATCACTGAATTATCTTTGTAGGTACATCTTCCTATGCCCTAGCCATCACCGACTCTGCCGTTGGTAATAACTATATTGTAGTTTTTGCAGACTTCAATCAATCTTTTGCCATTTGTATTAGCTCGGCCTCTATCTTGACTAGCCTTATTTTCTTCTAGTCCAAATTCATTCAAAGTAATAGACGGCGTTAGAGCGTTTCTTGTGTCCATATCAACAGTTGAATTTTCTAGAATAAATTCATCAATGTCTGTGAAATCACATAGGTTACTGGTCCTCGCATTAAAGTCGCGCATTATCATACTGTAGGTTGTACACATTTGACTGATAGTATTTTTCAAAGTACCCGACAGTCTTCATTCAGGTAAACAGAGCCAACACGTGATATATATATATAGCTGCCACTATTATATCTTCATCTGAATTATATAATCTTTTTGTAATTTTATCCAAAGAGAATAATCACAATGTGTTTTGATTTCTTATATATATGGTAAGATTTCTTCTTTAACATATATAGCAATACCTCCCGATTTTCCTGATCGAAGATATTTCCTGTTATTTACAAAAGGCTTACTAAAGCCATTGATAGAAATAGTATCGAATTCATCCAAAGACTCCGTGAATGCCATCACATCATAATCTTAAACCATATTGAGAAATTCTGGAACTAATAATTTGCTTTTCAAACCACAAGCATTTAAACTTAGAAACTTAAGATTACACGTAATATTACCGTCAGATACGGTCCTAATCTCGGACACCCTGTTTCCTCTTCTGCATCGACATGATCATCACTATTAAAGCTTAGATCACTTTGGTCAGGAGACCGGATTTCTGTGCTGTGTCCATTGGCTCACTGTTACCATGATTACCTGAAGGTCTGGTGGTGTTGGCAGCTGGAGGTAACACCCGTTGATCATCAATGTAGAGTTTATCTTTCACCATACGTGCAGGTTTGTTCAGTCGCTTTGCCTCTTTGAACGTCGGTCGTAGCTGTCGTCCAGTTTTCACGGCATTTGGAGGAAATTGTTCTGTCACGCCAAATGCTGTATTCTTGAGCTGGGGTACCCCGCTTTACGAACAGGTGGTTGATAGTCTGGTTGTATGCCCCAGTATTTGTCAGGCACTGAGGTGTTCAGTTAATTGATAGTCTGGTTGTATGCCCCAGTATTTGTCAGGCACTGGGGTGTTCAGTTAATTGATAGTCTGGTTGTATGCCCCAGTATTTGTCAGGCACTGAGGTGTTCAGTTAATTGATAGTCTTGTTGTATGCTCAGTATTTGTCAGGCACTGAGGTTTTCAGTTAATTGATAGTCTGGTTGTATGCCCCAGTATTTGTCAGGCACTGAGGTGTTCAGTTAATTGATAGTCTGGTTGTATGCCCCAGTATTTGTCAGGCACTGAGGTGTTCAGTTAATTGATAGTCTGGTTGTATGGCCCAGTATTTGTCAGGCGCTGAGGTGTTCAGTTAATTGATAGTCTGGTTGTATGCCCCAGTATTTGTCAGGCACTGAGGTGTTCAGTTAATTGATAGTCTGGTTGTATGCCCCAGTATTTGTCAGGCACTGAGGTGTTCAGTTAATTGATAGTCTGGTTGTATGCTCAGTATTTGTCAGGCACTGAGGTGTTCAGTTAATTGATAGTCTGGTTGTATGCCCCAGTATTTGTCAGGCACTGAGGTGTTCAGTTAATTGATAGTCTGGTTGTATGCCCCAGGATTTGTCAGGCACTGAGGTGTTCAGTTAATTGATAGTCTGGTTGTATGCCCCAGTATTTGTCAGGCACTGAGGTTTTCAGTTAATTGATAGTCTGGTTGTATGCCCCAGTATTTGTCAGGCACTGAGGTTTTCAGATAATTGATAGTCTGGTTGTATGCCCCACTATTTGTCAGGCACTGAGGTGTTCAGTTAATTGATAGTCTGGTTGTATGCCCCAGTATTTGTCAGGCACTGAGGTGTTCAGTTAATTGATAGTCTGGTTGTATGCCCCAGTATTTGTCAGGCACTGAGGTGTTCAGTTAAACTGATAGTCTGGTTGTATGCCCCAGTATTTGTCAGGCACTGAGGTGTTCAGTTAATTGATAGTCTGGTTGTATGCCCCAGTATTTGTCAGGCACTGAGGTGTTCAGTTAATGATAGTCTGGTTGTATGCCCCAGTATTTGTCAGGCACTGAGGTGTTCAGTTAATTGATAGTCTGGTTGTATGCTCAGTATTTGTCAGGCACTGAGGTGTTCAGTTAATTGATAGTCTGGTTGTATGTTCCAGTATTTGTCAGGCACTGAAGTGTTCAGTTAATTGATAGTCTGGTTGTATGCCCCAGTATTTGTCAGGCACTGAGGTGTTCAGTTAAACTGATAGTCTGGTTGTGTGCCCCAGTATTTGTCAGGCACTGAGGTGTTCAGTTAATTGATAGTCCTGGTTGTATGCCCCAGTATTTGTCAGGCACTGAGGTGTTCAGTTAATTGATAGTCTTGTATGCCCCAGTATTTGTCAGGCACTGAGGTGTTCAGTTAATTGATAGTCTGTTGTATGCTCAGTATTTGTCAGGCACTGAGGTGTTCAGTTAATTGATAGTCTGGTTGTATGCCCCAGTATTTGTCAGGCACTGAGGTGTTCAGTTAATTGATAGTCTGGTTGTATGCCCCTGTATTTGTCGGGCACTGAGGTGTTCAGTTAATTGATAGTCTGGTTGTATGCCCCAGTATTTGTCAGGCACTGAGGTTTTCAGTTAATTGATAGTCTGGTTGTATGCCCCAGTATTTGTCAGGCACTGAGGTTTTCAGTTAATTCATAGTCTGGTTGTATGCTCAGTATTTGTCAGGCACTGAGGTGTTCAGTTAATTGATAGTCTGGTTGTATGCCCCAGTATTTGTCAGGCACTGAGGTTTTCAGTTAATTGATAGTCTGGTTGTATGCTCAGTATTTGTCAGGCACTGAGGTGTTCACTTAATTGATAGTCTGGTTGTATGCTCAGTATTTGTCAGACACTGAGGTTTTCAGTTAATTGATAGTCTGGTTGTATGCCCCAGTATTTGTCAGGCACTGAGGTGTTCAGTTAATTGATAGTCTGGTTGTATGCCCCAGTATTTGTCAGGCACTGAGGTGTTCAGTTAATTGATAGTCTGGTTGTATGGCCCAGTATTTGTCAGGCACTGAGGTGTTCAGTTAATTGATAGTCTGGTTGTATGCCCCAGTATTTGTCAGGCACTGAGGTGTTCAGTTAATTGATAGTCTGGTTGTATGCCCCAGTATTTGTCAGGCACTGAGGTGTTCAGTTAATTGATAGTCTGGTTGTATGCTCAGTATTTGTCAGGCACTGAGGTGTTCAGTTAATTGATAGTCTGGTTGTATGCCCCAGTATTTGTCAGGCACTGAGGTGTTCAGTTAATTGATAGTCTGGTTGTATGCCCCAGGATTTGTCAGGCACTGAGGTGTTCAGTTAATTGATAGTCTGGTTGTATGCCCCAGTATTTGTCAGGCACTGAGGTTTTCAGTTAATTGATAGTCTGGTTGTATGCCCCAGTATTTGTCAGGCACTGAGGTTTTCAGATAATTGATAGTCTGGTTGTATGCCCCACTATTTGTCAGGCACTGAGGTGTTCAGTTAATTGATAGTCTGGTTGTATGCCCCAGTATTTGTCAGGCACTGAGGTGTTCAGTTAATTGATAGTCTGGTTGTATGCCCCAGTATTTGTCAGGCACTGAGGTGTTCAGTTAATTGATAGTCTGGTTGTATGCCCCAGTATTTGTCAGGCACTGAGGTGTTCAGTTAATTGATAGTCTGGTTGTATGCCCCAGTATTTGTCAGGCACTGAGGTTTTCAGTTAATTGATAGTCTGGTTGTATGCTCAGTATTTGTCAGGCACTGAGGTGTTCAGTTAATTGATAGTCTGGTTGTATGCCCCAGTATTTGTCAGGCACTGAGGTTTTCAGTTAATTGATAGTCTGGTTGTATGCTCAGTATTTGTCAGGCACTGAGGTATTCAGTTAATTGATAGTCTGGTTGTATGCCCCAGTATTTGTCAGGCACTGGGGTGTTCAGTTAATTGATAGTCTGGTTGTATGCCCCAGTATTTGTCAGGCACTGAGGTGTTCAGTTAATTGATAGTCTTGTTGTATGCTCAGTATTTGTCAGGCACTGAGATTTTCAGTTAATTGATAGTCTGGTTGTATGCCCCAGTATTTGTCAGGCACTGAGGTGTTCAGTTAATTGATAGTCTGGTTGTATGCCCCAGTATTTGTCAGGCACTGAGGTGTTCAGTTAATTGATAGTCTGGTTGTATGGCCCAGTATTTGTCAGGCACTGAGGTGTTCAGTTAAACTGATAGTCTGGTTGTATGCCCCAGTATTTGTCAGGCACCTCTTGAGGTGAAACAGTTAATTTTGATAGTCTGGGTTGTATGCCTCAGTATTTGTCAGTACCTCGAGGTGTTCAGTTAAATTTGATAGTCTGCTTGTATACCCCAGTATTTGTCAGGCACTCGAGGTGTTCAGTTAATTGATAGTCTGGTTGTATGCCCCAGTATTTGTCAGGCACTGGGGTGTTCAGTTAATTGATAGTCTGGTTGTATGCCCCAGTATTTGTCAGGCACTGAGGTGTTCAGTTAATTGATAGTCTTGTTGTATGCTCAGTATTTGTCAGGCACTGAGATTTTCAGTTAATTGATAGTCTGGTTGTATGCCCCAGTATTTGTCAGGCACTGAGGTGTTCAGTTAATTGATAGTCTGGTTGTATGCCCCAGTATTTGTCAGGCACTGAGGTGTTCAGTTAATTGATAGTCTGGTTGTATGCCCCAGTATTTGTCAGGCACTGAGGTGTTCAGTTAATTGATAGTCTGGTTGTATGCTCAGTATTTGTCAGGCACTGAGGTGTTCAGTTAATTGATAGTCTGGTTGTATGCCCCAGTATTTGTCAGGCACTGAGGTGTTCAGTTAATTGATAGTCTGGTTGTATGCCCCTGTATTTGTCGGGCACTGAGGTGTTCAGTTAATTGATAGTCTGGTTGTATGCCCCAGTATTTGTCAGGCACTGAGGTTTTCAGTTAATTGATAGTCTGGTTGTATGCCCCAGTATTTGTCAGGCACTGAGGTTTTCAGTTAATTCATAGTCTGGTTGTATGCTCAGTATTTGTCAGGCACTGAGGTGTTCAGTTAATTGACAGTCTGGTTGTATGCCCCAGTATTTGTCAGGCACTGAGGTTTTCAGTTAATTGATAGTCTGGTTGTATGCTCAGTATTTGTCAGGCACTGAGGTGTTCAGTTAATTGATAGTCTGGTTGTATGCTCAGTATTTGTCAGACACTGAGGTTTTCAGTTAATTGATAGTCTGGTTGTATGCCCCAGTATTTGTCAGGCACTGAGGTGTTCAGGCACTGAGGTTTTCAGTTAATTGATAGTCTGGTTGTATGCTCAGTATTTGTCAGGCACTGAGGTGTTCAGTTAATTGATAGTCTGGTTGTATGCTCAGTATTTGTCAGGCACTGAGGTTTTCAGTTAATTGATAGTCTGGTTGTATGCCCCAGTATTTGTCAGGCACTGAGGTTTTCAGTTAATTGATAGTCTGGTTGTATGCTCAGTATTTGTAAGGCACTAGGCTTTTCAGTCAATCGATGGTCTGGTTGTATGCCCCAGTATTTGTCAGGCACTGAGGTTTTCAGTTAATTGATAGTCTGGTTGTATGTTCAGTATTTGTAAGGCACTAGGCTTTTCAGTCAATCGATGGTCTGGTTGTATGCCCCGAGTATGTTTAGGCACTGGGGTTTTCCGGTAATTGGTATTCTGGTTATAAGCCCTGAGTATTTGTTAGGCACTGGGGTTTTTAGTTAACTGATGGTCTGGTTGAATGCCCCGTGTATTTGTTAGGTACCTGGGGATCTGGTAGCATGCCCTAAGCAAATATGGAAACAACGAATGGTGTGACGTCAACTGCAGAGCACAGTCAGTCAGCCAATCCGTTAAACGGAGATGAATACTATTAGCATTACGTGGGTGGTTGCGCGAATAAGCACCGCTAGAGGCCTTCTCTTATGTGAATTGGCCAATTAAGTCAAATATTTACCCAGTTTGTCATCCAACTGTTTGTGAACTGGAAAACGATCAACTGGCGACAATAATAGGTGAAACCGACAGCGACAACTCTAATGAGAATAAAAGCAGACTGATACATGATGAACGTATTTTTATAGTTCCCAGGGGTAATAACCCTTCCCTTAAAATATGTGCATTAAATGTTTGTGGTCTAATGTCAGAATTGATCGTACCAGACTTTGAAAAATTTGTATCAGATTATGATATATTGTTCCTCAGCGAAGCTAAAATTAATAGATTTGACGTAATTAAGATAGATGGTTTTATACCACTTACTAAACTCCGTGATGACAATGATCCATCCTCAAGTGAAATGAGGTCCGGAGGAATTGTGATCTTGATTAGAGAATGTTACTTTAAATATTTCCGTGAATTACATTCCGAAACAAACTATATTAAATGGATCGAGGGAAGTGCAAAATTATTCGGTGCTGATATCCTGTTTGGCGCAGTTTATGTACCTCCTGAAGGCACAATATATGTGGACAACGAATGCTTTAATGACATACAGAATGGCATTTTGGAAGTTTCGTCCAACTATAAACACATTTGTCTAGCTGGTGATTGGAATGCGAGGACAAAAAATTTGGAAGAATATGCAGAATGTGATGATTTTATATGTGAGCAATTAGATTTGAATTTGGATGATGAAATCGACTTAGCTATGTGTGGGCCAAATTACATTAAGGATATAGGCATTGATCTGCAGCGTAATTCATTGGATAAGGGAAGGCACAATAGTTGGGGATACAAATTTATTGAACTGTGCGAAGAAACTACTATGTATATTGTAAATGGTCGAGTTGGTGTGGATCAGGGAATATAGGTAATACCACTAGTAGTGACGTCAGCCTGATAGATTATGCTATTGTATCACCACTTGGATTCTCACTCATTACCGATTTTCAAGTATTTAATCCGCTGTTTTCAGACAAGCATACTCCAGTTCTTATTACTTTTGAAATTGTAGATAGGATTGGCAGATCGGTTAAGCAAAATGCCGAATTTGTTCTGATAAAGAGGAAAGATGATAAGGCTGATGAATTTAGAGAACAAATAGATCGAGATCAAATATATGAAGTGGAGGTGAAACTCGACAAATTGCATTTTACCGATGATATAGTAATTCATGGTGCAATTTCCTTGGCATGTGAATTAGGAAATCTTCAAGAAACACCTGTAACTAAGGATAGAATAGATAATATTATGACGAAAATAAATGGTATATATATCGAGACAGCAGAGAGAGTATTTGGGTATAGAAAATTAGTGACACGGGGAGCACGTAAACTGAATAAACCGTGGTTCGGAGAAGAGTGTAGGGAGAGAAGATGGCAGTTTAATTTGGCTCGAAGAGCAATAGGGAAATACAAGACAGAAAAGACAAGAATTTCACTGAGAAATGCTAGTAGAGAGCATAAGAAATGTTTGAATAAGCATTTCGCTCTGTATAAAACTAAATGCGCTGAACAGATGAGAGCACTGAGTAAGAATGACTCGAGGGCTTACTGGAAAATTATTAACAACTGCGACAAAAATACATGCCCTGAAGAAATTGGTTTGAGAATATTTAATGACTACTTCAAGAAAATGAATGAAAATGGAATGACCTCTACTGAAAATACTGCTCAATTAAATGAAGATTCAGAAAGTAATCCAAACGAGATTATTAATGTGCCTATAACTGCTGATGAAATTATGAATACAATCAAGGGACTTAAGAAAAATAAAGCTGCAGGAATAGATAACATTTGTAATGAATATATTCAAAACACTGCTGAGATAATGTTGCCTGTCTATCTGAAACTTTTTAACATTATCTTGGACTAATCCTGGTTAATAGGCATAATAAAACCGATATATAAAAATAAAGGTAACAAAAACGACCCGGAGAACTAAAGGGCGATTACCCTATTAGGTTGTGTAGGGAAAACATTTACTGCTATAATTAACAGAAGGTTAACCGATTATGTTGATTCAGTTAAACTATTGACGGAAGCGCAGTCTGGCTTTAGGAAGAATTATGCCACATTAGATAACATCTTCGTGTTATATTCCCTGATTGATATTTTCATTGGGTCTGGGAAAAATATACTGCGCTTTTATATATTTTAGAAAGGCGTTCGACAGAGTATAGAGTATAAAATTTGTCACCGTTATTGTTTTCAATTTATCTCAACGACTTAGAAACCTTTCTTGAGAATGAGGGTGTAACTGGTTTACAAAATGTTACTGAAGCTACTATGGGAATTATTGACATTTATCTACAATTGTTTGTTTTACTTTACGCAGACGATACTGTATTGTTGGCAGAATCTGCAGAAAATTTACAGACATCGCTGAATGCTTTTGCTAAATATTGTAAAACTTGAAAATTAGAAGTAAATATAAAGAAAACAAAGTGTATGATATTCTCCAAGCGGAAACTTCAGAATATTCCTATATTTTTACTTGAAAATGAAAGTGTAGAAATTGTTGATGAATACACATACCTTGGGATAACATTTTTTCGAACTAACTTAGCTAGAGCACGCAAGCGCATAGCCGACCAAGCGTCTAAAGCAGTCTATTCGGTAAAAAGAAAAATCCAGAATATGTATTTGCCTGTTAAATGCCAATTAGAGCTGTTTAAGGCTGTAGCAGAACCAATCCTTCTGTATGGGAGCGAAGTATGGGGATTTGGCAATACCGATGTGCTGGAACGAATAGAGCTCAAGTTCCTCAAAAATATTTTGGGTATACGGAAATCTACTCCTAGCTTCATGGTCTTGGGGGAGACCGGGGTGCTTCCATTGTCCGTTATTGTTAAAATGCGGATGGTTTCATTTTGGCTAAAGTTACTAGAAGGGGAAGGCAAAATCTCTACCATTTTATATAAGTTACTTTTCCAACTAAGGTCCGATTCGCCATGGCTATCAAAAGTGAGAAATATATTAGAAAATTCTGGCTTTAATGATGTCTGGGTAGCGCAGGGAGGGATTAACAAACAGTACTTCATCAGAGTTTTAGAAAGACGACTGAAGGATCAATTTATTCAAAATTGGAATGCTGCTGTACATGATTCGTCATGGGGAAAGCTGTATACTTGGATATTCTGCCTGAAAAGAATCGTAAAATTATTGCAAACTTTCGTACCGCCAACGATAAATTGCCAATTGAAACCGGTCGTTGGAAAAACATCCCTGTAAATGAGAGGTTCTGCCAACACTGCCAAGAGATGTATTAGGAGATGAGATCCATTTCCTGTTATTATGTCCAGCGTTTCAGACCCTTAGACAAAAGTATTTACCACACTTTGTTGAAAAAAATAATATTGTTCCGAAAGAGCAGATATTTAGACAAGTCTTGATGTGTTTGTGGGGTGTACGCGGGGGGGTGGGGAGTGTAATTCTTGGTCGAGAATTTATCACTGACATATTAGTTAATGCCAAAACTATGTATAGTACTATAAAATCATGGAATTCTATCCATAGAATATATACTGTTGGATATTGTAACTTTTTTCCGTCATCTCTGTGTTGATTTTACACTGTACCTCGCGTGCCACCTTGTGGCTTCTGAGAGAATAAACAGTATTCAGTATTCAGAGCTGTAATTTGATACCACACAAGACTATATTTGTCCAAGTCTCAGAATTAACTTTTAATTGTGCTAATTAGTCTAAAACAAATTGCTAATGAGCATATAATTAGGTTAATGACATGCCAATCAGTGAAATTTTGTCTTTTATGTTAATGTACAATGTGAGAGCTGTAATTTCATACCAAACACGACTATATTTGTCCAATTAGCAAAATTAACCTTTATTTATGCTAATTAGTCTAAAAATGCGCTAATTAGCATATAATTAGGTTAATAATATGTTAATCAGTGAAATTATACCTTCTATGTTGATGTGCAATTTGAGAGCTTTAATTTGATACCATGCACCAATATAATCGACCAATTATGAAAATTAACTTATAGTTATGCTAATTAGCATTCAGAGATGCAGATTAGTCTGATTTATTACAGAAATTGATCAAATATCTCTTAATTAGTTATGAAAATATGATATTGAGCACAACACGGATGTTGGCGAATAAACTTATCAGATTTTGTACCAAATTCATGTTATTTACCTATTATTGGGGGTATGTTGTCGCAATTGATAGTTAATTAGCTAATAAGTATGCAAATTTTATGCAAATTAATCCAAAAATATGCATATTACCCAAAACATTTCCCTGTCATTACAATCGGTACATTAATTATATGTTGTCCAGAAAAATTTCAACGCAATCAGCCAAGAACTTCGAAATTTAACATCAAATATTCGATAAATTTTTGTCCATTTTTGCAAGAAAAGGGGCCATCCCTATTTGTTCAGGTCGTATGGGTTAACACGTAGCCCATATTCTAATGATGACCCCTGAATTGATATATTGGATTTGCTCTATATCGGTTAATATTTAACCGATTTTGATTCCGTAAAAAGTTTTGAGATCTGTGAAGTATACCCTCTCATACTGTACTGCAGTTGGCACCATTCTCACAAATGAAAAAAGGCCTGAACTCCCTAGATACAGTAACAACAAATACAGTACCTCATTTGAGGTATTATTAGTTATTAAGATTACGACCCCTCCGAGGCGTCAGCCTCCTCAGGGTCGTAGCTTTCCATACACCCGGGCGAAAACCTGAATATCGAATTTATTTCACCGCAAGCCTTTCTATGTTAAAGTAAATATACTTTGAAAGGTCTATCATTTATAGCCAATGACACAATGGACATATCCAACGGGCCATTTTTGCTACGGCAATGTGAGAAAGTCGCATTTCCAATAGCACAGGAGTTGTTCTTTATATACCCCGATTATATGACCCGATCCGACCAATCATAATCTCGATATTGAATACAAAGGAGGTGTTCGCTTTAGATGGATATTTTTCCCTTCAGAGTCGCTCTCTGCTGCTCTATTGTCTCGCTCCGAGCCGGCCGGTAAATTGTGACGTAATGCTCAGGTATTCCCCAACTCTTTGTCAGACAGGCGAGGCCAGTCTAATGGGAAATTCTGGTTCATATTCTCATACGGTTACCATTAGTATTTTCCTGAGCGACTCAGATATTTACGAACAATAATCAGTTATATTAATATATAAACCGACTCGAAAACTGAAATATCACTGCCAAAAGTTCAGCGAACAATGATTAAGGCAGTAACTGTAAAACGAACCACAACATATTGGCACATGCATAATCACTTGGGAAAGCAAGCGTCACCACTTGTTGAGGGTCATTTCATTAATAAAGGCCTTGACGTAAGACAAGTTTAACATTATAACTTTTCAATTCATAGTTACAACTTTCCGCTGCCCCAAGACGAAATTATATATGTGTAACAATTAATTTTTTGCTCTGCTGGACCGTCAGAATATTCAAATACTGAACAAGTTGTCTGACTTTGTGTGTCTAGTTGTTTGTGTGCAATTCTATTCACGAATTATAATAAAATAAGGGATTATGTGCGTTAGGGGTTCGCTGTATTTATTTCACGTCACTATTGCAAATGAAGTCCAAAATGAAGATGGGAGTCAAAAGGAAAAAGGGAGAAAAAAAAATCGGGGATTTGGGGATTCGAACCATAATGTTGGTTTTGTTTTAATCTGTAGTCCGACACTGTAACCATTCGGCCAAGCAGCTGTTACAATTATCAACTCAAGGAATCATGTGCCGAATGGCGTTGAACTACACTCTTTCAGATCATTACAAGTGTTTTGACATATTTCAGTATTATGAAAATATGACACCTTTAACCAAAACGATTCTTCAGTATCATTTTGGATCAAACCTACCGCATTTCGATATGTAAGACTCGTTTTGGTTAAAGGTGTCATATTTTATATATGAATGGAATTCCTTCAAGAATATCGCCAAAAATTGCAAAAACAAACAAATGCTTATCTTCTAATACTCGTAATATTTTTTTGACAAATCTCTTCTCGGTGAAAATTGAGAATATGAAAATTCAGTATTTTCTCTCTCAAGCTAATAACTTTTAAAGTAAACGAGAGGAAATTATATTTTCGGCTTATAAACGCAACACACTAAGGAAAAAAGTACGGTCAAACCGAACACCTCCTTTGCTTGTGGGGTAATAAAGTGCTGTACCCAAATTCAGGTATAATGCCATATCAATTTTAGTTTTCACATATTTATGCATTAATTCACATATTTGTTCAAACCGTGGAGAGCATGAATCAGGTGATCACATATCTGGCCTTACTATCTTGGTCATTTTTCAGCAAATTATTATCATTAAACAGACAGCTACACATTTGAATCAATCACTTTGAAATGTTTAGAATGATAAATATTTAATCTCTCTAGCACTCAAAACTGCATATAATGACATGCTTTTATATTGCGAACGTGTGTAAATTTCAAGGATGTAGAATAGTGACTAGTTTACAAATTGAATTCGAATGTCTGACACACCACACATTCTGTTAGCATGGCAGTGTCAGAACTAATGGTCAGAGGCGTGCACATGCTAGCAGTGTGTGTCATATTTTGCCATAAAAAAATCATTTCGTGAGCTACTTACTACAGTTATATCCCTGTAATTTGCATGAGGCCAGCAGATAGAATGCCACAATATACAGTCTGAATTTATATGTGAAATATCTCTAAACATGTATATTCAATACATTTTTCAATGTAAAAAAATTAGACGAAATTAAAATGTGTAGTCTGTCTGTTTAATAATAACAATTTGCCAAAAAATGACCAAGATAGTAAGGCCAGATATGTGATCAACTGATCCTTGCCCTCCAGAGTTTGAACAGATATGTGAATTAATGCATAAATACCTCAACCGGTACCGGTTTAGCATTACACCTCAAATGAGGTACTGAACCTCAACTTAGGAATAGTACCTCTATAGATGTGGCTTTCAACCTAACCTGTTTTACTTCTGTCTGTCCCAGATAATGTATCCGAGACATTTTTGTCCACATTTTGGGGACAATTTATCGTACATCATTGAAACTTCACACAGTATATAAACTAATAAATAATACTAATTTCCCCCATATTTCAGGCCGCTGACAATTAATGGTTCTTTTCCCGTAACCAGCCCTCATCTATATTTTGAGGGCAAATAAGACGTAGAACAATTGTGAGGAAGTATACTGCAACTACAACCCCCAACAATAAGGCACATAATCGCAATATCACAGAGAATAATTTTGGCAAGTAAAAGTCAGCAAAATTATACAATCGCATTGGCAGATTTGTGAAGATTCTATCTTGTTTTTGTAGTTTAGATGCCGAGATTCACCATTATGAGTTTAGTTAGAGAATTAGTCACAATATCCCAATTAGGATATATTTCAATATCCAAACTTGGATGTAATATCCCAAGTGGGATATATATCCCAGTTAGTCCTTTGCTATAATATTGGGGGGGGTGGGTATGAAACATTGAGAAATATATTTGATTCAAATTTGCAGACTAGCTCGCAAGTTAGCCAATAGTCTGTGCGAATAATCTGGAGGTCACACATGAAGCAGGTTACGTATACCATCTCAAATCGGCCTGGATATGCATGTATCAAAAATGGAATATTGTATCATAATGATCATATATCCAACCCAATATATATAGAATCTTTGAGATAACCTCATTCTTGAGAGAAATGTGATATGCTACTTCTTCGTGTCTGACTACCTTAAGGAAGTGTGCTCTTGTTGATTCATTGAAATGTTTATATTCTGTTTTAGATGGTTAAACTGTCACCTAAAAGCAGTGTATGTATATACCAGTACCAGTACCAACAACAAATGCAAAACACCTTTTAGGAGAATGGAACAGTCAACATCTGATGTGAGAGACCAACACCACACCTGAGAATGATGGAAGACTGACAGCAAGATGCTTGATGAACACACTCTTCTCCCTTGACGATATGGCGATGGGAATCCTCCGTCAATAACTAGTAACATCATAGGAGGAATAAATGGTGAACAAAACGTTACTCTGTGAACTCCCATACTAAATTTTCCGGGCATGAGGTGGACGTCAGATACATTTGAGTACGGTATGGAGAATGTTGAGTATGTTCCTGAAATATCATAGCGGATGTACATCATTCTATTTCCCTGTTCTGAGCTATAAAGAGGTTGTCACATCATTTTGAAGATAATCAGCAAATAATATATTGTGATACAAATTATTTAGTAGCTGAGATTACCTATTGCGGGAAACACATTCATTATTAATACATGTACCATGTGAATTGAAATCACATTTGTGTCACCAGAAGGGCTGCCTGAACCTTGTGAATCAGAAATAACTCTCTAATAATGTTCTCCATTCATTTCAGCTTTCTGAACAACATAATTGAGAACACAGCTTCTGTGATCAACTGGACACTGGGATAGAAAAGCCGCAAGTGGAGGACTGTGATCATTGTTGATTCACTTGCTCTTTACCAGTCCACATATCTACATGGACTCGCTTGGCAGAGATCATCTAACATAAGTCGCAATTCACAGTCAGATATATAAACAGTGATTTCCATTGAGATGGCAGTTGAGGTGAGAATGTATGGTCCCTCTTTCATGTAAAAATCACATGACGAACAAGAACAATAGTCTGTCTGGATACAAACACGAAGGACTGTAAATAAGTAGTGACAAACCAGAGAATAAATAAATGAGTGGGATGTCTATATGTTACTGTAAAAATCTTCTTTTTTTTTTGGTAAAAATGTTGTAATAGTGCTGATTTAGTGAAGTGAGATTGTGTGTTCCATGTTCTATCCATTAATTCCATGACTATAGTTTAACAATAGTCTGTCTGGATACAACAATCAAGGACTGTACATGAGATAATAATTAAAGAATTGCCAAACCACAGACTGTAAAGATGTGAGCAGGATGTTGCTGTTTATGTTTCAACTGTGTCGAGGTGTTGAGGTGAGAATGTGCAGTCCATCTTTTATGCAAAAAGGACTGTGGAGAACAATTGTCTGTCCAGATACAAAATGGACAAACCATAGACTGTAAACTTGGTAAAGAAGTAAGCGGGATGTATCTATAAATTTACATTCTGAATATGTTTTGATAGTGCTAAATACGCTATGTATGTCAAAGAATAAAGCAAAAGTATTCTGCTGAAAATGATCTGATTTATTGAAGTTTATGGTGTACTACTCTAGGACATGACTTGCCTGCACCTCGTAACTACACTTGCCCATGGCTTATACCATAACGGTACCTTCTGTAGCACCCCGAGTGTACCTTGATGGTACTTCCAGCTATAAAATGGCTGACCATGTATATACCTTGCACGTTGAGTGTACCTCTGGATGTACCTCACTGGTACCTTGCTCTTAACTGGATTTATCCCAATGTCCCAATATTATAACTTAATGGTACTTTAGCAATACCTTTTTGCTGTGCCTTATTGATACCTTATTCAAGCTAGGTACAGTTAAGGCATCGTTAACATTTTTGGAATAGCCTTATCTGTACCTTGCCCATGTTGAATCAAATGGCAAATTTGGAGGTACGGATAAGGTATATGCCTTAACTGTACCTGTCCTGTACATTTATCGAATCTGTGGCCTGTACCTTATTGAGACCTTCCTGATACCTTATTATTTATACCTTATTACTGCGAGGGTGACAGGTCGGAAAGGTCCATTGACTGTGATCCAGATGACACCAAGCGGTATTGATTCATGAAGATATGGTCGCCTTCGACCACACAAAGTATGGTAACCATATTTCTTATGGTTGCTCTTGACCACTGAATATGTGGTCAGAAGAATCTTTCGACCATAATTTTGCTTGAACGAGCATATATTGCATGGTCAACTTGACCATATAATTCACTGTCGGAGCGACCATAAAATATCTGGTCGCCTGGTGACCAGATCTTTTATGGTTACTCCGACCATAAGTTGTATTGTCAGATAGTGAACATAAAACATATGGTTCGTCATGTCTATACCATAACTTTTATGGTCGAGAGCAACCATAATTTTTATGGTCGATTCGACCATATCCTGCTGACAGTGTAGCTCCTAACATTATGCCAGAAAACATGCTTCGGTGTAGACTCTGGTTCCCGTATCTACAGCCACAAATGGACGTTGTGACTTTTCCCCAGATATCCGTAGAAGGTATATACAATTTCATTGTCTGTTGTGACGCCATTTTGTCGGCAAAAATAACTATACTGAAGATACATCTAGACTGTGACATTTTGCATAGGTTCGATTATGGACCAATAGAAACTATGGACAATGATGCCCGACATCTTGACAGTGAATATTAAATCAAACGTGTGTATAGACCATTCAATATCGATTATGACGTCTGTATTGGAAATCTGTTGCATTCTGAAGCATGTTTGAGGGCAACAACCAACACAAGTTGAATATATATTATGAAGAGTTTTGGGATAAGGGGAAAGGGGGGGAAAGGAGAAGAAGTCATCAATAAAAAAGATTATTGTGAGCAATTCCTCCATATACAAGACATTCCTCGAACATCCGCGGCTAAGTGTGT
>JAVTVY010003892.1:0-37503 GCA_036873755.1 Hanleya hanleyi | reverse complement strand
GGGATATTGCCTACTGAATGAGGGGATATTGCGTACTGTTAGTGTATGATGGGGATATCGCCTACTGAATGATGTGAATATCGGGTACTGTTAGTGTATGATGGGGATATTGAGTACTGTTAGTGTATGATGGGGATATTGCCTACTGAATGAGGGGATATTGCGTACTGTTAGTGTATGATGGGGGTATCGCCTACTGAATGATGTGAATATCGGGTACTGTTAGTGTATGGTGGGGATAATGCCTACTGAATGATGGGATATCGCGTACTGTTAGTGTATGATGGGGATATCGCCTACTGAATGATTGCGATATCCCCCATCATACACTTAAAACAGTATGTGATATCCCCATCATTCATACACCTACTGTATGATGGGAATATCGCATACTGTTAGTGTATGATGGGGATATCGCCCACTGAATGATGGGGATATCGTGTACTGTTAGTGTATGATGGGGATATGACATACTGAATGATGGGAATGTCACATACTATTTTATATTCAAAAGTGTCCTTATGTCGATGGTGGGAATATCACCTATCATGTACAGGTCCCTCAATTAGCCACAACAATCAGCAATGCTGAGGCCAATGTTGTAACAAAAGTACCTGTAACTTTGTCTTAGCACTTTTTAACATTGTGTTAAATGGGGAATATTCCAATGCCACAGGAATTTCTGCCTCCGCAGGAATCCTAGTTGTGGGGGCTGATGTGTGTTTCATGTATGAATCTCCCCATAGTATAGTGCAATAGTATCTTTCGAGTTTTGTCATAATATTGAAGTGGCATGTTGTTGATCGCATTTGCTGTCTAACATGAATGAAGTTTTCGGTGCTTATGACCATATGTTCAAGATATTCTGGCTGTTGTTTTAATAAATGAAATGATCTTTATAAACCTGACTGCAGGTCTTCTCGTGTTTTTACCTGTGCATGTTCTTAGTTTAGTCCATTATCATACCAGTTGTAAATCCTACAGCTACGAATTTCCTTCATGAAAAAGATGTCTATGCAGAAACTACTTCATGAAAAAGATGTCTATGCAGAAATTTTTGTATAGAACAATTGGTGTTATTTAACATGTCTTTCACAATGGGGTTCTACATACAACTCCTAGCTCTGTTGGGAACATTTAATGGATCGACCTGAAACCCTTAAAAATGGTTCTACATAGAACCCTTCATATGGTCCCACAGAACCTTCATGAGAGGGTTCTATGTAGAACCATCTTGAAATGGTTCCATATAGAACCATTTTGTGAGGGTTCTATATAGAACCATTTTTTGAGGGTTCTATATAGAACCATATTTTGAGGGTTCTATACAGAACCATATTTTGAGGGTTCTATATAGAACCATATTTTGAGGGTTCTATATAGAACCATTAAGGGTTCCACCACAGCTACAAGCTGAAGAACCATATATGGTTCTATGTAGAACCATTTTTCTTAAGGGTGTAGTTATACCAAAACAACGGTGACTAGTGTGGATATCGGGGCATATGCTTTTTAATGCGTCTTTCTAAACGACAAAGGAAGAATTTGAGACGGAAATTACAATCTGAGTGTAGTAAATTCCTCGAAAAGGCAGCCATGATCGAAAATTCTACGGGACGTGGTGATGACGTACATGTAGGTTCACCTGCAGCTAATTTGAATCGGGTAAATGAAACTGGCCTGCAAACATCACGGGTGATTGAGTATGCAAATCAGGTTTTGTATACCGGTGCGAATATTCCACAAGGATGGTCATTTAATACGCAAACAGCTGGCTCGCCGCAAGTACATACACCAAGTCCGCCTACTTATGGTCAATTAGTTATGAAACGCCAAACTTCGCCCCACGCTGGCCTGCATGTCCAGCCAGAGCCAGTCATGAATTCCCAACAGATGTTTTATGACAATCTCCGTGCGATCAACAGCAAATTGGATTATCTTATGAACAGTGTTTCGAAAATCGACTCGATTGACCAATCCATGCACTCGCTGTCGCGAAAGGTCGATACGCTCGAAGGTCAAGTTAGAGGTGTGTGTCAAAAAACTCAAAGAGTGGACAGTCAAGTTGGGTTCATGACAAGCGAGCTGTCTAGGATGAAACACGATATGTCTGCCCTTGCTAGGGAAAATTCTGAGCTGAAAAATGATTTGGAGGATTTATCCATACGAGCTATGAGGGATAATCTGCTATTTTTCGGCATGCCTGAAACCCCCTCTGAAGATCCGAGTGAGGTGGTGAAAACTTTTGTGGAAAATACTCTGGAGATAGTAGATGCTGCCAACATGAAAATTGACAGAGCTCATCGTCTTGGAAGGGCCCGTGCTGGACATACTAGAGCAATCGTGGCCAAGTTTAATTTTTACCAGGACAAGGAAGCAATATTAAAAGCAAATGGTGATCAATGGCAAACTCAAAAACACTCAGTATGGTGTTAAGGACCAACTACCACGGAAAGTATATTTGGCGCGTAAAAGACTAAATTCTGAATTTCGAGCAGCCAGAAAAAGTGGACGATTTGCTCAGTGGAGAGGATCCAGATTATACGTTGATGGTAGACAGATTACGACACAGAAACCCGAACAGAGGCGCAATATTGGACCCGAAGCTATGGAAGATGACCACGCAGCGGCACATGGACCGCGTTTGGTGAATGACCGACTTGAATTCGATGACCGACGTGATGATACAACGCAGCCTCGACGCCAAAACACTCAGCAGGGGTGTGCGAACAACCACTAGAACAGCGGGGATGTACCCGGGACCAATATTTTGGTATGGAACGTTTATGGATTGACGGATGAGAAGAAAACGGACAGTGAATTCTGTGATTTACTTGGTGAATATGACGTTGTATGTCTTTCAGAGTCTTGGGCAGGGAAAAACTCAAAGTTAAAGTTGTCTGGATATAAGCACATTAACCTTTATCGGAAACTTGTTAATAGGAAAGCACGGCGTAAAAGTGGCGGAATTGTCATTTACTGCAGACAAGAATTATTTAACGGTTTTCATGTGATAAAAACCAAGGGAGATTTCTATGTATGGTGTCGACTGGACAAAAGTACTTTCAAGTTACAAACTGATATTTTTATTTGTTTCGTTTATTTTCCACCGGACAAGTCCACATTATATGACTTCTCTACTGTAAGTGTTTTTGATGAAGTTCAAGCAGACGTATTGCAATTTCACGCTGAAGGTAAAATAACATTTGTAATTGGAGACTTAAATGCTAGGACCGGAGTTAAAGCTGATTTTATTGAAGACGACGGTCCTCTTTCATTTGAAGATGGTAAATCTTATAATCCGGATGTTCAAATGCCTAGGATATCAATGGATAAGGGAGTTAACCCGTTTGGTGATACTTTATTGAACTTGTGCAAAACAACAGGATTACGTATACATGTAGGTAACGGCAGGCTGGGTGAAGACAATGGAGTTGGTAATTTTACTTTCTGTGGCTGTCGTGACAGGAGTGTAATTGATTATTTGTTATTGAAAGAACGTTCATTTGAATTAATTTCAAATTTTATAGTTCATGAGCTGACGCAATTTTCAGATCACGCGCCTATAGTTGTACAATTAAATGCTGATCAAGATATATATGTTCCATATTCACAGCCTGAATGCTATAGTGTTAACCGTTCCAAATGGCACCCGGACAATGCCGGTATTTTCCGTGAGAAGTTAGAGGCCAGTCAGGGATTATTACATGATTGTTTAAAATTAACAGATTCATCTGGTGAAATTTCTGTTGATAAATGTGTGGAGAATTTCACTCGAATACTCAATAGTGTGTGTCAACCATTGTTTCAGAATACAATACATAGAGTAAGAAGTGGTGTCTCCAGTTTTTCTGAACTAGGTTGATTACGGAAGGCAGAGTGGTTTGATGAAGAATGTAATAAGAGAAAATATGAATATAGGCAATTTCTAAATTTCTATAATAGAAGTTTAAATGAAGAAGACTGGGAACTCCTTTGTCAAAAAAAGAAAGAATATAAGAAATATTTAAGAAGGGCGCGATTCCAGTATCAAAAGAATCGGGCGAAGCACTTATTAGAACTGGGCAAAAAACGTCCAAAACAGTTTTGGAATTTCGTTCGTAAAAGAAAATCTACTGTATCTCAAAATATCCAACCGCAGCAATTTTTTGAACATTTTAAATCGTTACATACCAGTGTCAATACAGACGATACAGATCAGTACAATATTAGTGATCGTAATAATGATATTATATATGATGAACTAAACGATCCGATTACCGAGGAAGAAATTTGGCGGTTATTGATAATCTTAAGCCTTGTAAGGCACCTGGAGCTCATGATATTTTGAATGAATATTTGATTTCTGGATAAGAAATAATTACACCTTTGTTATGTAAAATGTTTAATAATATAGTAGATACCGGTTGCTTCACTGTAGTGTGGTCTGAAGGAATCATCCAACCAATATTTAAAAAGGGAGACGACGAAAATCCAGCAAACTATACAGGCATTACCTTTACAAGCTCATTGTGTAAAGTTTTTACAGGTGTGATAAATAATAGACTGAAATTTTGGACTGAAGGAAATGATAAACTTTCGGATGCGCAGTTTGGTTTTAGAAAAGGGAGTAGTACAGTGGATGCTATATTCTCTTTACATGGACTTATTACATCGTATCTAAATCAAGGTAAAAAATTATATTGCGCCTTCATAGACTTTAAACAAGTCTTTGATAGTATTTACAGAAAGGCATTATGGTTTAAACTGTTTAAACAGGGTGTTAGGAGCAAATTACTCACAGTATTAAAGTCAGTGTATTCTGTCGTTAAGTCTAGAGTATTGCATCTTGGTAAATTGACGTAAAGTTTTGATTGTGAACTCGCAAGGCGAAGTATTATCGCCATTGTTATTCTGTCTTTTTATTGAGGACCTAGAAATTAATTTACATGATACTGGTGATACTGGAGTGAATCTTCAGGAAATGTCTATATTTTTGCTACTTTATGCTGACGATCTTGTTCTGATCTCCGAGAGTGCAGTGGGCTTGCAACGGCAATTGGACCTAAGTTAAGGTTTATTGTGACACTTGGAAACTTAGTGTTAACGTTGACAAAACTAAAATTGTAGTTTTTCGACGTTGGGGTTTTCTGAAGAAAACTGATATCTGGTTTTATGATAATAATAAGATTGAAGTGGTAGAAAATTTTAATTATTTGGGACTAGTTCTCTCGTATAGCGGTAAGTTTCCAAGTGCTCAAAAGACATTAGCGGATAAAGGCTCTAGAACGTTGGCGGAATTTATGTTACATATGAAACCGTGTTTGTTGAGAGTAGATGTAATTTGCCAACTATTTGATACCTGTGTGAAACCTATACTTGATTATTGTTCAGAAATTTGGGGATTCCATAGCGCTGAATCTGTGGAGAAGGTTCACCGCAGATTTTGTAAACAAATTTTATGTGTTAAACAGTAGACAGGAAATCTAGTAGTTTATGGCGAATTAGGGAGGTACCCGTTAAGACTTAGGAGATTAGTTAAAATTATTAAATACTGGTTTAAAGTTAGAAGGACGAATAATGCAATATTAAAAGCCGTGTATGAGGATCTTTTGCATCAGGACCAAGAAAACTATATCAACTGGGTAACTCTTGTGCGTCGGACTTTATGTGAATATGGTTTTCAACATATCTGGCTCTATCCGGATTCATGTCACGAGATAATGTTTCTGAAAATTTTCCAGCAAAGACTTGAAGATACTTACATCATGGGCTGGATGGAATCTATTGAAAAATCTAGAAAGTATTTTTTACTATAAAGCATTTAAGCAGCAGTTTGAAATAGAGGATTATTTAGGTATATTAACTAATATGAAACATAGAAAAGCTATGAGTTGTTTTAGGACGTCGTCTCATCATTTAAATATAGAGACGGGCAGGTATGGTGGTAGAGTCGAGAGAAAAGATAGGACTTGTAATATGTGCACGAAAGGAGATGTTGAAGACGAGTATCATTTTCTGTTTATATGCCCATTATATAATGAGTTGAGAAAAACTTATATTAAGCCTTACTTTTGGAGAAAACCAAGTGTATTTAAGTTTGTAGAACTAATGATGGTCAAAACAAAAGGAGTGATATGCAAACTGGCCAAGTTTATATATACAGCTAATTGTTTACGTGATGAACAGATCAACATCCTCGCTTCATAATAGATGCATGTTTATGCTGATGTTGGATTATTGTTATACATGTGATTCCCACTCCATGTTGTTTTGTACACGAGAAGCATGTAGTGCTTAAGTGAATAAACATATATATTAAAACACAATTAGAAGCAAATTCCAGAGAAATATTCTGTGACTGATTGTTAATAGCTTTTCACGACTAGGCTACTGTAGAAGAGGTTCACAACCGAAAATGTCCATCAGTCTATTGTTTTAATTTAATTGAATAAATAGCTCTTCTAAAGGTGTTTGAATTAGTAGAGAGACAATCGTAACCAGTGTTTTACGGGAAGTTAGATATGGAGATTTTATAGTTTGGTAAAACTTAAATTGGTAAAGTTAAAATGATAAATTGTCCACAGAACGAACGGGGGGACTGAATAATAAAATTTATTCTTACCTAAAATGTTCACGTTGATTCCATTGACTGTCTTAATACTATTAAGAGTTTATTCGTATTTCAAACTGTAATGGCTTCGATAAGTTGAGTTTAGTATGAGATAAAATGTTTTAAGATCATTTCTTCCGCGTTTAACATTTTGTTGCACGACGATCTGTGTAAACGTGAGACACAGGTCGAATTGGAATGCCTCATATGAGATAGCTTTCCCAGTTCAAAACATAACCCAGTATTAAATATACATGTAGCTTTGTCAAGATAGCATTCGCAGCGTGAATGTATATAATAAATAACTATGTAACGCGGTTATCCATTGCAAAGGTTTGGACAATTAAGATTACATTTTGTATTCCTGAATAAGGACGATAGTTCAGTTCAAAACAAATAACTTAAGATTGTGTTGCACAACAACTTGTTTTAAGGCGAAGTGTCGAATTGGAGTATCTCGTATGCCATTGTTTTCTCAGTTCAAAAACGTACACTCCGAATGAAATATATCAAGTGGCGATCGAGAGACTGAGAAATAAAAATATGGTACCGTACTCCATTTATATGAGAATGCTATCTTAATCAATTCGCTGTTGGGGAACCGTGTAATACTAAAGATAGCATCAGTCGTGGTAACACGTAATGTAAAAGATATATGCATTATTGAGCAACCATGGCAATCTTCAATCCAACAAACACCTTCTTCTGAAAATATTCCACACAGAATTGACAGGTGAAATAATAAGGTAATAACTTTAAATTTACACTTCTCGCCTACCTGGTCATATTATTTATTAAAGTCCCTTTATGAAGAAGTGTTCTCTGTCCGCCCACCGCCTCTCCTAACATGTTATCCTTTCTCCACGTTAACTCATTGCGCTCATAGCTATCTGACATATTAATACCGCGATATACGGGCATTTATGACTCATAGCTTTTAAACTTAGATGCCTCACTATAGTCAATTGAAAATTTGTTGCATACATTTGAATTGTGTACATTTACTTTAAAAAGAATGAATGAAATAAAGCAGGTAAAACAACAGCGTTGGAACACACTCATGCAACATACAAAAACGGGCTACGTTGACGAGTAAAGACATGGCTCAAGATAACAATCATATCAGATAAAGCATGGTTAATGCCAGAGTGGTACGCCACCGAGTCACGTTCTATTGCATTTCACTACCATATACAATTCTGCATTGTTTCCAACTAGGTTTTGAAAAGCAGATTTTATTGGTTACATGAAAAGGGGTCTGTATTCGGAGTCACTCATGAATATCGGAGAAGAATTCGTCATGAGTAAATGGTTTGCTTTAGACCAATTTATTGGTTACCCCCCACCGCACGAAAATCGTGGGCTGTTAGCGAACATCCACCACACATCCGCCACTTTACAAGGCTCTGAAGGCTCCCGTTGCCGATCACTCGTAATATTGGATGATCGACTTACCCAAATGAATCTGCCGTCAACGTCAATGTCTACATCGTCAATTCCGTAACAAACAGCCCGATCAACCTGAAAGAAACTGAGTCGTTTCTTGTTGCTAGCCTTTTCATCATGTCGACGTGGCAGAACTATTTCGAATTGGCGCTTCAGGCGTCTTGTATTAATGCTTTCCCTCTCGTATTTGACAACGTTTCGTCTCACGCAATAGTTCTAGTGGATACAGAGTAAGCTAAATCACAACATTAACTTGAAGCTGAATCGAGTTGAAAACCTGGGAGGTTGCCGCAGTTACGTTCATTGATTAAAGTTCGGGCCTCCAACGGCTGTATATCGCTGTATATCGTTGGTCTAAATGTTACTTATCATCCTTGCGACTTTTATATCTCATAATGTGTCAGACTTTCTTTTTCACACCAGCAAATATCGGGCCTAGGGATGGAACTTGAGTTTCATACGGGTTTGGTCTTTAAACAACGATTACGTGTCGCTTCTCCGTCATCTGTAGAAAATTTTAATAAATGTTGCTCATATAATAATATCATTTAAAAATATAATTTAATCTCGTACTGAAAGCAAAATGCAAGGTATAAATTCGAAAAGAGGATTCGATTCCTAATATTTATTTCCTCTTTGACAAGCCAGATGTTGAAAAATACTGAAGAAAAAGGCACAAAATGTATTACCCAATTTCTATATTTTCACATTAGACCTCCCTTCTGTTGAAAACGTCAACTTGAAAACCAATTCTAAATAGAGTCATATATTGTTCCTGTCTTGACCACCGACAGAGGTGTGGCAATTAAACGGATTATGGCGCCGCCACTGATTGCTTGATTAACCTGTTGATCGTTTGTGTATTGCATAGGTAAATTAAGGGTTCACAACCGACAAAACCCCGAGATTGCGCAGCAATCGAGAGGTTTTGACGAGGGTTGAAAGACGTCCCAGCGGTAAATTATTACACAACAAATACCGATACGGAGGTTTTGAATCCAACTCTAACCAGGAGATATATAATTTAAATGTAGAAATAATCAACAAATGCGCAAAACTGATTCTCTCTGAGCGCGGCTGGTACATTTTACCCCCGCCGCAAAAACAAGTTTACCCGGACTTACCATAAAATATATCGTGCAAAACAACTTTCTCTCAGTACAGAGAAATAAAATATTTTATGGATTTTATACATATTTCTTGCCCAAGATTAACCACAGGAATATGAGAACTAATGAGCTGGAGGTGGTGTTCCCCAGCGTGTAGAAGTTGACCTATATGGCACGTGCTTGCCATGGATACGGTATGAGGAAAGTGACATTTCCAACAC
This sequence comes from Hanleya hanleyi, assembly GCA_036873755.1. Taxonomy (NCBI): domain Eukaryota; kingdom Metazoa; phylum Mollusca; class Polyplacophora; order Lepidopleurida; family Hanleyidae; genus Hanleya; species Hanleya hanleyi. The sequence continues at coordinate 28,135 of JAVTVY010003892.1, read as the reverse complement.
GAGCAGGTTCGCGTTTGTCTGCATTTGTGGGCGAAGGGCTAAGAAGAACGAAGTTATATTATATATTTTTTTCCCATACAGACTAACGGGCAGTTTAGGGCTGGAAATTGAATGGTTCAGATATCGAGTTCCTTTGCACTCATTCAGTGTATCACGGCAAGAATGTTCCTCTGTTATTGCGGGGGGGGGGAGAGGTAAACGTACTCTCCCTCAATCGTGATCACCTGTTTCAAGAGGCAGTATTTTGTATTCTTGCCAAACTCGTTGCTATGTGAAAGTTTACCCTATATACAACATGTATTTGCACACGACACGCATAAAACCGAAGGTTAGAATGGCTATCCCATCCGGAAAATCGCTTGGTCGCGTAAATTGTACGACTTGCTCAAAGCGTTTGTATGTATTGCCTGTAAATACAAACACATTTTCCCGAGTAACAAAGTTATTTATCCATAACAAATATTCACCAAGTTTTCGATTGATGAAGTTCATACCGGCAAAGGTTTTCATTTTCGGTAAGAACATGTACGTTTTATCCCTACAACTAATCCAGTTAGCAATTACAAATGAAAACAATTCTAACCATCAGACGTGCTTGGGCATTTTATCTCGTTAATGGCGATATTGCATTCCGAAGTCATATTTTCACCTGAAGATTGATAACATGGCAATTTGATTGGCTACGTTCATCGCATCATGTCCAAACTTCTCCGAGCTTTTTAAATAATTTGTTTGATCCACGAACGCGAACTTGATCTCCATCCACGCGTATCAGGTCACTATTCGGGTACCCTTACCTCAATGATATTGGTGTGATCATAAACCTGAATAAGCCAGATTTTGTAGGATACGGTGCTTTCACAAAGGTGTCCGAAATATGCCGACTGCTACACCAGATATTCATTGCCATATACCAGCGGCTTGCCTTTGATTCCAGAAAGCAGTTAGCACTTTAAGTGATCGGTGTGTATTGAAACAGCTATTTATGCACAAATAGAGACGTGTCATCTCATATCGTCGATCGGTGGCCGTAAAGGTGTGAAACCAGCCCGTCGAACGAGATCCAGTTGTTTTCGGTACCCTATAGCGGGAGTTAAAACACTATTTTGGAATATACCCAGCTACAATGTTTGACATCATTATCTTTCAATACCTGACTTTGCTGTCAAATGCAAGTCAAAGCTACCTATCCAGTATTTGCCTTTTTCTTCGATTTCTCATTTTCTTTCTCCAAATTTACACGAAAACGGTTTATTTCTCGAAAAGTATCTGTCATGGTGACCTGAAATTTGGTACGATTGTTTGATATACAACAGGTAATCTTGAACTGAGTCTCGGGTTTTCGATAAATATTAGTTTCCTTGAAATTCAACTTCAACGTTTAAAACTGTGAATTTCTCAATTTTGTAAAGAAATTTTTGCATTAAATCTCACTAGAAAAAAAACAACCAGACCAAAATTGATAAAACTGATGTAAGGATTTGCTGTTGGGGTTGTCTTCTATCGGAAATGATTATGACAGCCGTGAAAAGCTGAATACCTTTTTTTGCAAATAGCTATTTAAAAAGAAGGCTCATTTTCAAAATCCGAATATCTTCACAAACGAACAAGTTTGAAAATCTGACCGAAAAATCGACCAGAAAATGCAGAAAACGTCACTGTGACGTCATCACAGCCGCCGTCTTGAATTTTCTTTTTTACATTTTCGGGTAGAGCTCGACCCAAGGGTATAGTGTGGTAAGTTTCGGCCCCCTATTACAAGGGATAAGAAAAATAATTAGGGAGGGGGGGCGCCATTTCGCCCCCCCCCCCCCAGCCCTGGATAGGTCTCAAAACCAGCCCTGGATAGGTCTCAAAAAGCCCAGGCCAGATAGAGTTAAAAATTACCAGTTTGGCGGTAGGAACAGTTGTCATAGCAAACCGTTTTGCAAAAAAAACTGGCTACATCATGCCTGCCTGTAGTTTAGTGTAAATAATGTCATCTGAAAATGGCCTTTTGATTATGGACGTAAATTCATCGTAGTCGAAGTCTGCTTAGTGAAAATCAGATCGATGGGTTGGTCTCAAATGATGTGATCGTGTCAACTCCTCCAGCTACACAGGAAAATCAATTTCGAAAGCTTATATGAGCATTGAACAATACCCGGGTTCTGCGAACATGACATGACGTTTTTTTTCTCTCTCTGAAAATAGAGTAGAACGGCCGTCAAAAGGAAATGGTTGTATTATTTAAGACACAAGTATGTCATTTTGCATCCCATTATATATATCGCTCATAGCGAGCAGCACCTTAAGAACCTCCGTCGTGGAAGGACATACAATTACAAGCGTCTGGTCCGCCATCCATAATTCAGCCGTCGTTCATTAAAGAATATCCGCGTCCACAATCCAAAGACCTATTCCATATTCCATATAACAGCATTATAGTGCTCTAGCTTGTGAGAGCAGAACGATTGGCGCTTAAACTGCCAGAATGAAATTTGCAGATGAAATGATTTATGAAAAGAATATCTTGGCATTTGCATCGTCGTGTTTACTAATGTATTCAGAAATAAAGGCTTTTGAATTACTGATGAAATACTGTATGAAACTATTGCAACGGAATGTATGACTGGGAAAACCACCACAGAGGCTTGCTTTAGTTAGAAGTTCTTAAAAAATAAAATATTTACCAATTTTTACCAATTTCTATTTAGTTGTGTACGCAACTTGAATTAACATTTCGCAGAATTAGCTCTGCCCCATTCCTGAACATAACACAAGTATTATGGCCGTGTTCTACTTAGAAGATTACATATTCTCCATGTCAATAAAATGGTTCAGCATTGTACGAAATACAGACTGGAATAAGGTATCATGTCGATCGATATCGACTTCTTGACATTTTGAAGGTTTTTATCCATAATATGATCACTTGGTTAGCCGAGGGATTCCATCATCCATCTTGTGGAGTGTTTGACTCAGAAGGCTCTCCTTTCCATCCAGACATGGCGTGCGATGTCATTTCTATAATTGCAGGTGATTATTGTTCACTACCATATTGAGAATGGCTTTTGAACGGTTTCAGTTTTCCTGGACCTACAAATCACCACCTTCGATGTTCCGGTGGTGTATAAATAGCCCGGAGAGTCTCCGCGATGAGTAAATAAGGGGCAATCACAGATGAAAACTCTGTTAGATCTCCACTTTCACACTCGACGATTGACAACTTAGTAAATCTTGTAATCGTGCTCAAAAATACGAACTGACAACCTACCAATCCGGCGGTCGACTACACACCACATTGTCCAGTGTAAACTTGATCAATATGGCGTTAGTCGGTGTACGCCTGGCTATACCTTAAATGAATATATCTGTATCGAACTTTCTCCATTTCTGCGAGGTAAATCCTTGTCAACCTCTTCAGCAACGTTTATGGTGCTATTTTGCCACTGTTACGTTGAATACGTTGTAATGGGGCAGAAGACTCCGCGATGCGAAGGAAAAGTGATTGCCTTCACTCGGAGTTCAACGGACATCTTCCACTAGTGATAACTGTCGAACTTCAAAGGTCTCGATTATTGAGTTGGAAATCTTTTTGTGGACGACAGGAGAATGCAGAATTTCGGATCTGACTATATCATTTAATAAGGAAACTGCATCCTACTGTGACATCTCAAACCACGATGCTTAACATATCTTGTACATATGTAGCTTATAATAATCTTCATCCTATCATTATGCAATCCTTCGCAAAGACAGGAACGAGAGTTTTATAGAAACAACAATGCAGGACTGGATATATTCCTATTTAAAAACATAAGTTTCAAATGGAAATCCGGCATAGTCATTGGCTGAAGAAAACTGGAAGCAAATCCAGCCAATCGCAGAGTGTCAGTGAAGTTTCATTCCAAAACCTAGACTGATATGACACGATTAATACTGGAGAACAGATAACTGAACATCCATAAACTGTAATGCGGTCTGTGTGCATATGGTCCAGTATATTATATTCAAATCTGTAACGACATTAGACTTCCAGCGGTTTCTCTACACTCACATTGCATACTATATTGGCCTGTTTGTAAGCAAGGTGGCCGCCATGATGACATCACAGTGCCGTCATTTCTTGGTTTTTGGGACGATTTCTCGGTGAGATTTTTCGAATGGTTTATGTATCTGTTTTCTTAACAAAAACTGCATGATAAATTAGTATATAATAATCTGACGGGAAATAATGAATTTGCCCACCTTTCCTCGCAGAAAAGCATGAATTTTGAAGAAAATGACGGAAACATCACCTTTCTGGTACTCCACATGTTTGGAATTTAAAATTTACATATGATCCTCAGCAAGGCGTGTTGCGCAATTAGGCTCAAAATGACGCCAATATGATAAACCAAAAACTCAAGGAGTGTCACCTAGCAGGTTACGGAGATAGGATGCAAAGTTTGGTAGGAACGCCATAATAGCCCTCCCCCAGGCCTAATAGGATTAACAGAAAAGATAAACTTCCAACACAGTTCAGAGAGAGAGAGAATTAAGGTTAACGTCGCATTCAGCAATATTTCAGCTATACAGCGACGATCAAACAAAATTCTAAGGATTCAATTCAACAACTCAGTAAACTATTGCGTAAAAACTGGTACAAACATTAAAATTTGTACAACAAACCAATCTCTCTCAAATAATCTAAAATACAATCTTCTTTTACTAGGCTAAAAAGATCTTCTAGCGTAGCTGCTCGATAAAAAGTATCTCTTACAATCTCAAAATTTATGCAGTCTATGAGAATATGTTTCACCATAATAACTTCATGGCATGGAATACACCTTCGACCGGCTTCTGTTTTAGTAAATATTCGTGAGTTAATCGTGTATGGCCGACCCTACATCGTCTAATCATGGCCTGATCGAAACGTTTCTGACTGTTCAGATGAGTATAACCAACAGTTTTTTTTAACTCGTGAAGTTTATTATCCATAGTATCCCATAAAGATTCTTTCTTACATAAGCGCAGATAGATGGTTTGAAATCGCTGTATGGGATTACAACAGCATCAACCTCTTTATCCAAAGCTGCTTTAGCCATTTTATCAGCTTCAATATTACCTTTGATGTCAACGTGACTAGGCATCCAACAAAACACAATATCTATCGGTTTATCAAATCTAATGTCATATAATTGTAGAATTTTCAAGATGGTGGGATGAGTTGAATTTCCACTTTTAATCGCTTGAAGGCATGATAGTAAATCTGAGAATATGACATGTTTTTTCCTTCTAATGGACGCAATACCTTCTAAATCTGATAATAGAGCTTTTGCCTCTGCAGTGAATATGGAACTTTTACATGGTAGACGATAGGCTTTAGTTTTGGAACTAAAGACAGTAGCACACGCTACTCTCTCACCATCTTTAGAACCATCTGTATAAATAGCCTGATGTGATCTGTATTTCTCTCTCAGTAGACCAAATTCTTGTGTATACACGAGCTGGCTCGTGCCTGCCTTTTCACATTTCGTCAGTGAAATATCTACTTCTGGTTTGGCTAACTGCCATGGTGGAGTTGGCAAGAGTTCATTAGGTAAAATTTGACTAACTTTAATACCAGCTGCTACAATGTGTGGTTTCATGCGGATTCCAAGAGGTGGAATAATCGAGGGTTTCTTTAAATAGACATTTGCGTCCCGAGGGTTGAAAACACAATGCTATTCTGCGGATTATGATGTCGGCAGAAATATCGTTCAGTCTTCTTTCTACATTTTCTTGCTACCTTGCAATCATCAATAAACCAAGGTTTCTTAATATGTGCAACTCCTGAAGATGTGGGAATGGTTTGGTTGGCAATTTCTATCAGCATATCTGAGAATAACTATAGGATCTGGAAAATCAGGGAAAGGGACTGCTTGTAGTTTTTTTGTGGACAAAGCTTTTCAAACTCAGGCCAGTTTGCTTTCTTGAAATTATACCTTGTGTAATGAGGTTCATCAGCTGAATGAACAGCTTTTAGGACAGTGGGAAAGTGATCACTTCCACAAAGGTCATCATGAACAGACCAAGGTCACAAAGTGAGATATCTAATGTTGAATAGGTTCCATGAGCTGAGGACAAATGTGTATAAGAACCATAATTGAAAATACAAACAGAATTATTTGATATAAAATATTCAAGAATTTTATCTTTACAATTACAATATTACGATATATCACCCATCATTAATTAATGTTTCGGGAGCTGATCGTAAAGATCTTAAAGTTCACTAAGCCGGAGACTACCAGAAGAAGGTATGTATACGTACACTGTGCATAATGTGAAAACAGAATTCAAGGTAATACGAACTGCTACAGCTTGTAAATCTGCCACTAAATCAACAGGACTGTGTCAAACACTCATTTTAGTCAATATTGAAGAGCCGCCTGTAGCTTTTCCATGTTCATCTAAAGCGTAGGAATGATAAGGTGTGTATTGGCGAAATTCAAATTTATCTTTGTCTGCTTTCTTCAGAAAGGTCTCGTTGAGACAAAAGGCCGATGGTTCATAATCTTCAGTTAATAATTGGAGTTCATTCAAATTTGGTCAAACTCCTCTGCAATTCCACTGAATGATAGTTGGTGACTGAGCCATTTATAGTCTGTATAAAGAAATGAAATACAAAACTGCCCAAGCCAAGATATAGAAGGTTAACTTAGCCATTATGATCGTTTTATTTTGGGTAATACTTGTTTGCCTTTTTATTTTTCATTTGTTCTCTCTCTTCTTTTTTACCTTTCCTCTTATAAACATCTTTCTCTATCTTGTCCCAACAAGTCCTTCGACATTTGGTTCAAGGCAGTCTCGCTTTATAACGGACATTCATTACAATCATCATATTCTTCATCAGAGAGCATAGTTGAATCGACGGCCGGAGTGCAGGTAACATCGACTATGTTAGGCTCTTTCTATTTTATTTTCTTCCATTTTTCTGATTCGGGGTAGCTTTACTACTACAAGACTGTTGATTACTTTCTTCATCTGTGAATTCATTCATTATTTCCTCATCTGGTGTAAAGTTTACATCTACACCAGAGGTAATAGGATTAATGAACGAATCAACAGGCCGCACAGGTGCATCCTGACCCGACACACGACCAGTATCCGGTGAGTTGTCAGTCTTCAATTCAGATGAGGTAACATCTTCCGGAGTCAATATGATGTCAACACTCTCAGGACGATCAGAAGCAGACTTCTAATTACCTGGCTCTGCATCCACACCACCGCAAACCTCACTATGGCATCTTCATCCTCCGAATCACAATCTTCCTCCATCTCATCAAAGAGAGACGCGTAGTGGTTTGAAGTTTTCTCGTTTCCCCCGGGCGAAGAATGTCCTCTGATGATCGATCTCATTTGTTTTTCCTTTGATGGCCTTACCATCAGGACCTACAGTCTTCCATAAGTCTAGTGCTTTAATTTAAAGCTCTCCAACTGACTTCTGTGGGGGGAACATGACGGGGCCCCAAGGAATCGAATCTTTCATTATTATCTACGGTATCTCTAGGAGCCTTCTTGACCTATGGACAGATTTTTTTAAAGTGTCCCTCCTGGTGACAAATTAGGCATTTATATTTCCAAGGACACTTCGATTCTACACAGGTCATATGGCGGTACATGGCGGCGATGACGACTCTACAACGAATATTATGGATTAAGAACACACTGATCAGCGATACGGATTTGATATTTTTGGAACATCATGATGTCTTGCCGGCATCATTGAAAACTGTTGACCGCTTCTCTCTTGCAGGAAACAAGCCTATGTTTATGCATACTATGATTGTCTTTTTGAATTTGGTGCTAATACTGTTATATGGAATATGGAATAGGTCTTTGGATTATGGACGCGGATATTCTCTAATGAACGACGGCTGAATTATGCATGACGGACCCCAGACGCTTGTAATTCATTTGCCTGATAAGAGGACAAGCTGCGTTAATTGTACTCTAATGAAAGTTTGTGACCTTTCCATGGGTATGGATGTAATGCTCACATGATTCGAAGGGGCTACATCCAAAAGCGGATTCCGCAGCAGACACTACAGATAAATTCAAAGCTGATTCATTGTAGAACCATCATCTTCTTATACTAAACATGTATTAAAATTTATACTAACTGAAAAGTGAACTGGATTTTCTGTTGGTGGGAAATTAATCTCATGTGGAACACTTTCGTCAATCATAATGTTGTTTCGAACGTTCGATGAAAAACTATGTGCACACAATAAAGATGCAGATGATTGATGATGGACCTAGTCACTGCTCAATAGCAGTTACTGATGACCGTGTCATTTCTTGCGAGAGATCTCTCTGATACTCTCTAATGAAGCACAGAAAAGACTCGATGAACGCATGTAAAAGTATACTGTTTGTGAGAACCAACGGGTAATCTGAGTGGATATTTGGTATCCATAACAGAGGCCCGTATGGCGTTGCCTTTATATTATGAATGTTATTGTGTATTTTTACTGCTAATTTGTTTGAGCTACACATGTCCATTTTTGATCACCACGTATAGATATCCCGGAAGATTTTACCCACCCTCCGCTTATCTTTCTTTGGGGGAAAAAAGGCATTCAAGATCATTCGCAGACAAAAAAAATACTTCCTCGTTAGACCACACCATGTCTTTTGCATGCCATTCTAAATCTCGCTCATAGCGAGGAGCACATGAAGAACCTCTGTCGTGGACGAACATACCATGCTCTAGCTTGTAAGAGCAGAGCGATTGATGCTTAACCCTATCTGGCCTGGGGGGGGGGGGCGGAAAGTGCCCCCTGGTGAACTTTTCTCTGCTGCTTCGAAATGACAAAACCGAGTAGGCTGAAACTTGGTGACTTCAACCTTATCTTATTGGTGTCATTTTGAGCCTATTTTCATATACTCGCGGGCAGAGAATCATGGGCAAATTCAAAATGGCGGCCATGTGGTATCCGCGAAAGTCATGTTTATGCAAAGCTAATTATTCTATATTTTATTTGATTTTTTTCGAGAGAAAAATCGCAAAAAAGAAAATTTTGAAGAACCGACCCCAAAAAGGCCGAAAAATGGCTTCCGAGAAGATGACGTCACTGTGACGTCATCATGGCGGCCATCTTGGATTTTTTTACATTTTCCCGTAAAGCTTGAACCCAAGATACTGTGTGGTAAGTTTCAGCGCTCTAGCCTTTAGTGGTAGAGACACATATAGGGGGCACTTCCGCCCCCCTCCCAGGCTGTGATACACCCCAAATCGCCCAGGCCAGGTAGGGTTAAACTGGTAGAATGAAATTTGCAAATGAAATGACTTATGTATACTAATTAATCTATTCAGAAATAAAGGCTTTTGAATTAACGATGTTCTATATGAAACGCTTGCAACGGAATGAATGACTGAGAAAACCACCACCGAGGCTTGCCACAGTTAGAAATTCTTACAAAATATAATATTTACCAAAGTGTGTACGCAACTTGAATTAACATTTCGCAAAATTAGCTCCGCCTCATTCCTGAACACAAGTATTATGGCCGTGTTCTACTTAGGAGATTACATATACCCCATTCTCCATGAGATATGTCAATAAAATGTTTCAGCATTGTACGAAATACAGTCTGGAATAAAGTGTTATGTCGATCGATATCGAATTCTTGACATTTTAAAAGTTTTTTATGTATAATATGATCACTTAGTTAGCCGAGGAAATCAACCATCTATCTTGTGAGGTGTTTGACTCAGATGCTCTCCTTTCCATCCAGCCATGGCGTGCGATGCCATTTCTATAATTGCAGTTGATTATTGCTCAGTACCATAATTGAGAATGGTTTTTGAACGGTTTAAGTTTTCATGGACGTACAAATCACCACCTTTGATGTTCCGGTGGTGTATAAATAGCCCGGAGAGTATCCGAGATGAGTAAGTAAGGGGCAATTTCAGAAGAAAACATCAGCAACTGCCCCAACAAAAAAATCCTCGATTTGTTTAGTACTTTATCGTCGAATGCAAGCCCGTGAAAAAATACGGATTCCGCAGCAGACACTACAGATAAATTCAAAGCTGATTCATTGTAGAACCATCTCCGGTGTTATCATCTTCTTATACTGAACATGTATTGAAATCCATACTAACTGAGAAGTGAACTGGATTTTCTGTTGGTGGAAAATTAATCTCATGTGGAACACTTTCGTCAATCATAATGTTGTTTCGAACGTTAGTTGATGATGGACCTAATCACTGCTCAATAGCAGTTACTGATGACCGTGTCATTTCTTCCGTCTGCTCAAGATAATCCAAGAAAAGAATGAGGTGGAAGGAGGGGGGGGGGGTGTAATTTCTTTGAAAAAGAAAGCTGACATAACACTGTTGGTGGGCGTGGATTGTTAATATACTCACTTTATATTATTTGTTGTATTTTATGTATTTAGTAAATTAACCAAACATTTCGATCGAGCGTTCGTGTTTACATTCTCCGGTTTCGATGAAATTGCCAGCCGTTCCTTCCTGTGGTCTTCAAAGCCACTATTTTTCTGAATACCTGGAAAATCCCTGACGGAACGTTGTACCATAATTTTTCATATTCAAATTGCTGTCAGATAAATAACATCAATAAAGATTTTCCTCCGTCCTGATATACTTTCAGAGGAACATATGTAATTGTATTCTATATATTCTCCTGAGTGATTCAAACTGTCATTTGAAGGTATCTCGAATCCATTCAGACGTCTGCATCGCTACCCGAACGTGTGAGATTTTCAGCCTGTGAATGAAAGGTATAGTTGTTGGTGTCCAGTCGTTTTTATATCACTAGATATCGTACAACACCGACACTAAACCTTGATTTATTACCAGTAGAACTCTAGAAAGATTTTACACATTTTGTGGCATTGTTCCAGTTGATCTATGTGAACAGCAGTCCATTATATGTTCAGTACCATGGGAAAATATTATGGCGAAATGAGATGATTCCATGGATTAAACTGTACATTATCAGCACTTGAGAACTTACTTCTTCTCGCAAATATCACAGATTCAATTGTTTCTTAATTTCCACTCACTTCATGTATATTTAATACAAAATATGAATATGTGTGTGTAGCAGTCCATTGTATTACACGAGGATTAACTGACAGTCCATTGTAGGCCTAAAATACAGTCATCTCGAACTAACGCGAAACTCGTAGTTTAGGCTACTAGCCAAGTTTTTTTTTTATTTTATTCATTTTTGTGTCACAGACGTGTGCCAACAAACGTGTACATGCAGATGATCACATATTTGCACATCCATTTACAAAAGTATAGATACACACACATGAAAATATATACAGACGTTTAGGGGGTAATCTCTTGCTCATTATATACCTTATGGTACCTAGTTCTAGCCTGAAGCTCACATGAGTAATCTACTGCTGCTGACTATTAAAATGTTTGTTAAAAAGTATCCATTTTCTATTAAATTTATCCAATGTATTTTCCATATTTGCTATATATTTCTCGGTATTATAGTGTTTCTGAATGATCTGCAATAACGCTTTTATGTGGACTTTAGATTTGTGCAATTTTGAATTATATATATAATTTTTAGTAAGCAGCATCAGATTATTCATGACTTCTTGTCCTTTACCCCAACCAAGTACAATTCGATCAGCAGTTATAGACCCTCTTAACTTTGCTACTTCTTTGCACCACTTTTCTAAATCGGTCCACAGCTTTTTGACAGTTTCACATTCTATAAATATATGTTCTATTGTTTCTACAAAGGCTTTACAAACTTCACAAATATCGCTCTCTGATTTACCAATCTTGTCTAAAAAACAGTTGGTGCTTAGTATTCTATGCAAGAATCTATATTGTAGATCTATTAGTGTAGTAGAACCAGTACACCGTCTGATGCTGGCAAATGTGTTGTTCCATACAATATCTTCTTTTTGTAAATACTTCTCCCATGTACTACAAACTGTGGGGTTGAAACACCTATCGTCATTCAATATATCATAATAGTTTCTGCATCCCTTCGCTTGCCTTACCAGAAACTCCATATACTGTGTAATACGGGGGCTGGTTCTCAAAATACGCGAGTAGTTTTCTTCCACATTCTTTGTCCATTTCTTGGGTATAGATTTGATTAATTGGTTATAGTCCAAAAAGGTCCCCTTTATGCCATACCATGTTTTTAGCTCGACTAAACTCATTATTTTACCTTCTATATTGATTATGTCCCTTAGATTTTTGATACCATGTTTATACCAATTTTCTATAAAAAGATTGGGTGTCCGGAAATGGTGATTGTACCAAAGCGGTTCGTTGAAAATATTGTCGAGAGTTTTATTTTTCATTGCCTTTTGGGCGTGATGCCAGGCTTGGAGAGTGTCTTTCCAAAAAGGATTTTGTATATCACGCGTGACTACCCTTGAGTACTCGGGGCCAAGGTTACATATGTTTTCATAATATCTTCCGCCGAGAAGACTTTGCCACTTTCCTTTCTGTAGTATTAATTTTTTTATCCATGAGGTTTTTAATGCCTGTACAAAATTTTTCAAGTTAACCATTCTCAGTCCTCCATATTTATAGTCTTGTGTTATTACGTCTCTTTTTATTCGGTCGCTACCTTCATTCCAAATAGATTTAAACAGGTTAGTATTCAGTTCTTTCATAGTGGTTTCTGGTGGGTTTGGCAAGGCAAGGAAGAGATGCACAAGCTTTGACAGTGCTTTAGATTTGATGACCGTTATCTTTCCCAGTAGCGTAAGGTTACGAAGTTTCCACCTCGACAGCTCTTTTTTCAGATCATTCATTTTAGACAGATAGTTGACTTTCCAGATATTATGAAAGTCAACAGAACTAAGTTGTATTCCTAGAACTGTAATTTCCGTCACCCAAGCTAGCTTTATATCTTGGCATAGTTTTGTTTCCAGACTACCCAAGGATCCAATCCACATGGCAACTGTTTTTTCTATATTAATTTTCAATCCGGAGTATTTATAAAATTCTTCTATGCATATGAGAGCTTCCCGGAGTGATTTCTCCGAACCGTCAAGGATTAGCTGAGTATCATCTGCGTACTGCCAAATTTTGTATTCTATGTCGCTCAGTACGATTCCTTTAATCTTCTCGCTGTCTCTAATTTTTTTACCTAAAATCTCCGCGCATAATAAAAATAAATATGGAGATATAGGATCGCCCTGTCTACAACCTCTATTTATATCAAAAAAGGACGAAAGGTGTCCATTTTGAACAATACAGCTTTGTATATTTTTGTAAAGTAGTTTTAGCCAATGCTGGATAGACTCACAGAATTTAAAAGTTTCAATAACTTCTTCTATGAAATCCCAGGATATCGAATCGAAAGCTTTTTCAAAATCTATAGATAATAATAATCCTGGTATCTGTAAGTGTTTAGTCTCAAATAAAACGTCATATAAAAGTCTAATATTTTCTCCGATGCATCTGCCTGGTATGAACCCCTTCTGGTCCTCATGGATAAGTCTATTTAGGGTAGTTTTCAATCTATTAGCGATGCAGGAAGAGACAAGTTTATATCCTACATTAAGTAGTGAAATTGGACGCCAGTTTTTCAGCAGGTCTTAAGCTTAAGGACCCTTAAGTTTACTAATCATTCGGAACGTCTAGTATTTCATCATCGGCGTGAGTATAGACTCGGACAGCATGTCTTTAAAATATCTATTGGTTACAATTACTTAATGCACTGTTGCCCCAAGAAATGTTAGCTACAATGGACTGTTGCCATAATTTACATACAATATTCTGTTGCCTCATTTTAGCATCGCTGCAATTACCTGGCGGCAAGCAGACATCATCTCGCCCACACTGTAACACGACAAATGTACTGCTGCATTCGCCTATAATCATCCTTGTCGATTCAGTACTGTGATCATAGTCTACACAAACACAGACTAGTTCCCTGCAAGACGGGAGCTGTCAACAATTTCCAGTGACGCCTGGAAGACATCATGATGTCTTGCGGCTCAAAATAGGTGTAAATTCAAACCTAATATAAGCCGCTCAGAACGCCAACATATCAACTGAATTATTCAATTAAGTAGAGGCACATTATTTTGGATATTCATGCAAATTCATCAACATCAGATCGAAGAAGAAAACAACATATAGCAGTATCAGCCTTTTTAGTACAATTTGTTTTTACTAACTATATGGAAGGCGGTGGTAACGGTATGTGGCCATAATCCTATCAAAAAGTAGTTGTCCAACATAGACTCATATTATCTGAAGAAATTATGTAACGGTGAACTAATTTCTAAATTGCTGCATGGCGTATTATAAAATCCTTCGAAATAATTCGCCTTGTGTATATCGTTTTTTTCTAAAGGTTTCTTCACATCTTTGTGAATTTTATATATCACTGTGTTAAAATTTCATTTCACACCATCAATAATCGAGCCAAGAGATGGAACTCGAGCCGTGTGCTGTTTAAAAAATTGATCGTCGATTTTCAAATATTGCGACCCCCCCCCCCCCGTCGTCCGTAGAAAATGCCTATTTTGCTGAGATATCCGTCGAATGACTGGCCTTAACTTAATTTGACTTCTGAAATTTGCTATACATAAACATTTTTGTACCCATATAATGGCATTTATCATGCACAAAGATTTTGTCCCTCAAATACAGTCACTTGAGGAAAGGATTAACTCCGTATTGAAAACAGTAGGCAGCGAACAAATCAAAGGAGGTGACTAAACTCTTAGAATTTATCTCCACTCAAAATCCATGGTGAATTTCCCTCAAGCTTAAGCCCTTCTTCGGATTAAGAATTCCAGTCAGTGATACGGCATTGGCGATAGGATAATCATCTCACAAACTGTCTTTTGCTATTTGGGGTTTATGCTGTTGTAACGTGTGGCGGACCGGTCACTGAACGGGACGCAGCTGAGATTTGTCTCGTTAAATGGTAGCGTACAAGCTGCAAGCCACGGCCCTTGCCGGCACTAGACCTTGCCAACTAGAGATTCACTTCGGCTTGTCACCTTGTCTGGATCGAGAATGTAGGAGAGTGCAGAGACAACCAAGGATGATATGGAGTCAAATAACATGCAATAATATTCAATTAAATTTACAGGATGATCGCGGTTAAAGATGTGAATATGTAGAGATATTATATACACGCGCCGTGGAAAGGGCGGCCAGGCTGCTGGCCCTTCTACTTCGGTAATTAATCGTAGGGGCGGCCTTGTCGGTGGATCTTTTCGTCGTGTGAAATGTCGTTGGAGCGAAGCTAAGGATAGGGGCTTGACGTCCGTCCTTCTCCCGTCGTTGGAGCGAGGCTATGGATTTAGCAGCTATTTCCCCTCTGAGGTAGGTTTATCGTCAGCAGAATGCGTCGCGGCCTCTCACCGTTGATATGCCCGTCTTCCCCCTCGAAGGTACCTATTTTCCTAGAGATTGCTTCGCCTTCCCACCGGGGATACGCCTGTCTTCACCTGGTTTGTATGTATCGACCATGGTAACCTTGAAAACGACTGACTATTATCCAGGCGTGCTCTGGCTTGCGAGTATGCCTAGCCTCAGGATGTATCCGGCTAGATGGTGTGGTCTAATATTACGTCTCTCGTCTCTCGTGTAACAGTTTTGAGATGCTGCTTCGCTGGCGCGCTCAAAAGCAGCGTAAACGGCCCAGACCGAGGTACTCACGACGACCGATAAAACAGACTTCCATTGATAGACATCCTTCAACGCCTCAGATCACATCAAATTGCCCTGCTTCCTCTCACAAGTTGATACCAATTTTCGGTCACCCGTTTCACGGCGAGAACGCTCTCAGACAGCGTTATACCCATCCGCCGTGAACACTCCAGGGTCTCCAACATATAAGCTTGTGAGAGTGACTTCTTCCTTCGAGCTCCAAACAGGTAGATACAGTTGGATCCTAGGTATCGCCAGTACGGAATAGTACTTCTATATATCAGCAGCCCAATTCCATAACCCTTGGAATATTACCAGTCGCCCAAACGCAAACCCAGCATTCACCGACAATACTGTTGCTCAATACCCTTCACTAATACTACAGTCACGTGACCTCCTATGTTCCCTCTTCTTCGTATAGGCACCGTCCACCGATTACACGTCTGCGCATGCAATAGACGAGTATATTTACCTGGTTGCAGTTCAGACCAAAATGATTTCCATGCCTGATCTCCGTCTTTTATACACATCAGACCTCGTTCATGCAACCTCTTGTTGCCCGGATGAAATCTCACACATTCCCACAGCGCCATCAGCACTTTCCAGTCAAAGACATCTCACAACATTGTACAGTTTAGGAACGATAACTCCAGCCGTTATCATCAATACAAGCAGATTTTGGGGATTTCCCGACTTCTGGCTTCACTTTCATTTCCGCTGATTATATCGCTGTATGTAGTTTCTGTGTCATCGGGAACATTTGGTAACATTCTCTGTGGACATCATAGACCAAGATGGATATAAATACTGGGCGGTGAGTTTATAGTTGATTCATGTCTTGTATACCTCGTATACCCGTAATTATGTTGAGCGTTGTGGCATAATGTGACCTCGATTTTCGTCGCACTTCCGGGTTGGCGTGCACTCCTCGTTCCAGACTTGCGCTTCGGTTCGGGCTTGTGTTTAGTCCTGATTTAACGTTTTGGGGATACCAAAATTCGTTACACTGTTATTTGAATTAGGTATGTTACGTCTAAACGATAATAGAAAAACGCAACAGAAAGATTTGTGAAGTCGAGAATCAATAATCAACTATTTATTTACAATACTAAAATCATATACAAATTAAGTTAGGTCAATACAGCAAATAAAGGTCAAATAAAATCTTACTGTTCAATGTTATACCGGTATATCTTTCAGAGTCCGTATCAACGTGCTAATCTCTATACAGTCCGTGGTGAAATCGCGTTCCTGTATTTCCACAGTCAATAACGCTCAGCTGTTGTCCAGTTTTCGTCAGTTCAATCACGTAGATAATACACAGCGGTCGAACACAGCCAACAGGAATATATAATCCAGCAGTCAGTTATCTCAGGCAAATGTTAGTCAATAGTAATAATGATGATGCACCCACGTAAGTCGTTCGAATCTCCTCCTCGATCACTAAACTTCGAGCAATTTATACTTTATCGGGAATTCGAGATTATTCTATCAGATCAAGAAACTTCCATCGGTACAACAATGACGTAAGATTTAACCCAGATAAGATTACAACAACTACGAGAAAGTTCGACATAATTAACCCAGATAAACAAGTGCTTTCTCATTCCAGAAACTTCAAGAATGTTTAATATTGAATACAATGAAGATCTACATGTATATGTACAGATGGCGCTCCGCACAGTCATATGGGCCTCCCGATGCATGTATAGATGGCGCTATGCACAAACCCCTCAGGGTCATACGGGCTGTACGCAGAACAGCCATTTGCAATCATAGAATCTTCTAGAAAACACTAGTCGGACAACTCACACAATTCACTCACGATAAATCGGTCACGATTACGAGAAAATTCCATGAATACAACAGAACGTAAACATGTTTACCTCAGGTCTATCATTCTAGAAATATCCTCAGTGTCTAACTTTATACTGTAATACTATGACAGGTATTTGGGTTATGGACCCGGCAATTCGTCAATGGACGACGGCTGAATATCGGCTGAGAGACTAGAAGCTTGTACCTGAAAAATTAACCGTTTCAGAGAAATTTTTGGCCATACTTAATAGTACCACCATAGGATTCACGATAAAAGTGTATTCAGATATCTGATTTTATCTCATCCGCTGTTCGCAAAGATGCCTACTTCAACAATGAAAACATTTTGCTCCTGTAATAACACAAGATGACCAAACTACTCCGGATGACGATGTCTAGACAGGAAATTCGAGGCTTTTATTAAATGCGATTTTAGTGATAATATAATGATGCCGGAGATATTTCGATCATTGACACAGAAATTCTTCGAGAACACACTAGTTTTATGCTGATTAACCCTACTACAAGAAAAGTGATGTTTTCGTCATATTTCTTCAAAATTTCTGCTTTTCCGCAATGAAAAATGGACAAAATATATTTTATTTCACATCACATTAATATTTACTAATTTATCATACAGTTTTTGCGGGAAAATTGCATAAATAAAAAAATTGGAAAATCTGGTCATCTGGTGGTTATCTTGCATTTTTTGCACTTTCTGGTAGAGCTTGACCCAAGGGTATAGTCTGGTACGTTTCGGCCCCCTAGCTCAAGGGATAGGAAAAATAATTAGGGGGCCATTTCGCCCCCCCCCCCCCGCGCCCAGGCCTGGACAGGTCCTAAAAAGCCTAGGCCAGATAGGGTTATTGCTGTGGTATTATTGCCGTTTTTTTCGACGTTTTTCGAGCTTTTCAGGGAAATATATACTATTTTGAATTGAAACTCTGAGAGAGAAATCTGCTACACAGGAAACAGCTTTGGCGTGCTTTTCGTGTCCAAAGTTGATTTATGTCGCCCCTGTGAAAACTGTGAAAACCTTTCATCCGAATTAACCTTGTGTAATATTATTCAGACGTGGTCTACTTTCGGCACATCAAAAGTGTCTTTGAGTAATGGTAAATACATGCATTTGTATTGTAGTGGTAGAGCGTCACTTGTTTCGGGATAATGATTCAAATCAACAACAATACATGATGAAATTCTAGAGGAGAATTCATGTGATTTATGTGACCACATTTGGTTTAGGCGTTTTCTTTTCTTACTAGGATTTGAAATCTGAAATCCCTGACAGAATTTGAAAAAAAGTATGATAAATTTTCCTTTTTCTTGGGAAAACTGTATCCTACGAGGTGGAAATTTTCAAAAATTGTGTGTAGTTGTCATCTCTTCAAACAAGTAAAATTTTGCTTAATTCCGTGAACGCTGTGCGTGCAAGGAAACGAAACGGTCGTAATGGAAGATAGCCATAATAGCAAGCTAACTCGTACAACAAATACTGAAGCATAGGGATAATTCAGATTTTAAATACATATATGCTGTTGAGTGTCGCATTCTAATGATTGTCCTTGTTTTGGATAGAAGTGCTTTCTGTGCAGACTCATTTATAGTTCTATATTCTCTGCGGTAAATTTAGTGATAATATGGTACTTACGTTTTATTTGGGCCTGTACAATGACAGGTCATTTCCAATTAATCGAGGAACTTTCTCGATGCCTTCTAGATGGATCGAGGAATTTCTCGGCTGAAACCGGGAGGGCAGAACCGAGATCCCTGGTGACGTCTCCCGTTTTCCTCTCGGTTCTATCTCGGTCGAAACGTCCCGGTTTTCGAGATGGATATGGAATGTGTCGGTAATCTCGAAGGGGGTGCCGGTTTTTATATATCCATGTTTTTGGCCGTTTCTTAGCTTTTCAGACGATCGGAGTATGGTGCAGATACCATATTTTGGGACCATTCGTCGTATACGCACGTCGCAGTTCAAAATGGAATCTCGATAACGATTCTTTCTTTTTGGAAACGCGGTGTTCATGTTATTCTACGTTTAATTGGTATATCCATGTCCTGTGATTTCTCTACTCCAATTGAAAGAAAACCTTTTATTTATCTTTTTGGATATATATATTTGAATGATATACTCTTACCCCGATAATTGATTATATATCTGACTTGTATCTGACGCGGAAGAAATGACATATTTAGCGTTTTCATTGCCTCATTTGCCGAATACAAACAACATAATCGGCAACCATGGAATGTTTAACGCACTAACGCGAAATAAGACATGAACCACGATCGAAAGTAATCGACATGTCATTTGTGTTAATGACACCAACAGGTGGACCTTGCTTTCTTAATGACCTGTTGATTCCGAATCGAAGGAAATATGAATTCTACGCCTTTCGTTTAAAGAGTTGTTTGCAAATGTCGGCCACTGGCGAATCGCGTTGTTAGTTTCACTGTTTAAGTACCGTAATCGGTTTCATGTCGGGTAGGAATTTGAGGCATCGCTGTCAAATTCAACTCCGACTGGCCAAGTGATGTTTGTTTCACTCTGCTATTGACCTCTAACAATTGTCAGTCGGCTATTTAGTGGAATTGTGAGTTTTAACGTTTTTCTCTTCTAAGAATCTATATTATTGGATATATTTTCTTTTTTTGGTTAGGCCCGAGTGTTCTCAAATTAACTGGACATGAGCTTCCAGTAGACACATTCTCTGCCCAGTGTGTCAAACCAAAACCAGTCTAAACAAAGATATAATACTGGCCTAGAAGGCGCATTTGACAATCGAAATTAGAGCTGCTGATAATTCACACCATAGTCGGTCTGTGAAAAACCGTCGGCTTGAAACAACAGCGATGCAAGGGGCGCAGGAGTTAATTTCTTTGAAAAAAAAACAACAGCAAAAAACTGAAATAACATTGTTGGCAGACTTGGCTTTGATAATATGCTCACGTTCTATTATTTATTGCTGATTTCCTGTGTCTAGCAAATTAACCGAATAATGAAAGTAATTACCACCCAATTCAGAGTGCAATCACCCTTTGAACCAATGGTCGCATAGTGCATTTTACTATCAACGATACGAAGTCTTGTCTGTGTGAAAGGCCGATAGGGAATGCTTAAACACTTAGATCGAGAGTTTGTGTTTATATTTACCGGTTCCCAGTGAAATGCCAGCCACTTCTGTGGGATTCAAAGCAACTGTATTTCTGAATACCGTGTAAATCTCTGTTGAAACGTGGTACCATAATTTCCAAGTCAAGACGTTATCAAATCATTATTATCAAGAAAGATCTTCCATACTGATATACTTTCAGATGAACATATGAAATTGTATTCTAGACCTGCAGAATTTATTTAAATGTGCCGTTCCTGAACGTATCGCTTCAAGTGGTTCAAATTCTGAAAACAGTTTCGAAATGAGTTACACTGAAAATTAATGAGTCAGCTGAGACAATTTCAGTTGGTGATGTTTCTCTCTTCCTATATATACCGCGTAGAGAAATTGCGTCGTCAGAGCAAATATGCGACTACAGATCTTTAGACTGATTCACAAAATATTACATTATTCATGTTCAATCTAATTCATTATCCGTGATCTAAAGCATATGTACTCACAGAGTTCTGTCTCGCTGTCACAGACAAGTATATTTGTTACGAGCACACGCTTTCCGAATGATCGAAACTTCATTTTAAAGCATCTCGAATTCCATTCTCGAAGCAAGTCGGCTTATTTCGAGGTGGTTCGAGATGGCCTTGTGATTCGAGAGACAACCGGGAGCAAACCGGGACAACAATCGATAGAGATAAACCGGGACCCTTCGAGACGAGATTTTTATCGGTCTTATTCGATTGTCGAGAAACCGCCTCGATCGACTGGACGTGATCACTTAAAATACGTGCACTGATGTCCAGATGTAATATTACTAATGTTCTACTGAAAATAGTGGATCCCATTGTTCGGTTTTGTTCTGTATGACATAATAATGCTGATTATGTAACAATCCAATGTGGAAAGCGAATTGACATTAATATCCAATTAAATAAATGATGAAATGATGATATAATACTTCACTGGAATCCCGTAAGTATAAAAGTGGCATCTCTTCTTTATCCAGAAAATGCCTCTCTGAAATAATTGAATATAAAAGATGTCTGAGATTCGGGGATCCTTCACAATACCATGTATAAACTACGATGTCTAGAATGTCGACCCATGATAATTGGAGAATTAATGTTACTTTTTGGAAAACCCGATTTAACAATGCACAAAGAACAGTGTTTTATAGGGAGTATTGTAACCCAAAATATAGGGTACATAATCACCAATATTGAATGGCTTTGCGGTGGATCGATTGGCAATTTCTCTTTATCCAACGAATAAGTTCGAAAGTCGTGGACTATGAGCGAACATCCACTACACGGTAATAGGCTTAGGTCGATCACTTGCAATATTAGAAAATCGGATTATCCACGGGAATCCGGCGCCATGGAGGACGTCTACATCGTCAATCCCGTAAGACACAGCATAACCAGCACGTAAGAAAATAAACAGGTCGTTGAGTGTTACTGGCCATTTCAGCATGTGGACGTGGCACGGCCAATTTCGGCTTGGCGCTTCGGGCATGATGTAATAATACTTTCCCTCGTCGTATTTGACAATGTTTCGTCCCACGCCATTCTGCAGACATTGCAATAGTTCTAGTGGATATAGGTTTATGAGATTTGACAGCAAAAGCAATTTAGCTATTGAAGCAAATGTTCTATTTTAAAAAACCAGAGTACGCTAAAACATAACATTAATTTGGAGTCGAATAGGGTTGATAACCCAAGGGGGTCGCTGCTACTTGCATTTAATAAAATTCATGTAGGTGGCATTCAGTGGCTGTATATCGTCTGTCAAAAGATGAGTTCGCATTTGTAAACTTCTAGGCTCTGTAATGGTCCAGAGGATTACATCGAAATCTTGGCTCATCGGTGAAATCAGGAGATGACTGTGAACAGTGTGGTGAAAAGGTAACTGATGAATAGGCCGCGTTGTGCCGTGCCATGTGCAATGTGTAAAGGGCTACAGAGATCTGGGAAACTCTATGAGATCTGTAAACTTGATAAATCGTACCGCAAAGGTCAATTCAAAATCGCTATTATCACTACAATTCCTATCAAATAGACATATCTGGCAATGGAGCTGGATTACTAGTGGATGTGAAATGAACAATTACATGTACGTGCTGAAGAATACCCAACATGAAAGTCGGCAGTAATAATGATGCTGAATGTCAGGAGTAATAATGGTGTTGAAATTCAGAATACAACAAATACATGGATGTTGTTACTCTGTTATAAACCACCGAAAGTATAACAGATAAGATCGTGGTAACGATATGGCAGAAATGGTGAACCGTGCTATGAAAAAAAATATAAAAACGTATTCGTAATGGAGATCTGAATTTTGATATGATGAATCTGACCAATAATCGGCCGCTGTTTAACTTCTGAGATTTATTCAACTTAAAGAACCTCATAACTGAACCAACCTTCATTAGGGAAAACTGCCTATCACTCCTGGATGTGATTCTAACCAATCAAATAGGCCTGATAGCTAAAAGAGAGACTATACTTTCTGAAATCAGTGATGTAAGGATTCGACGACAGGATGTTCAAATTCTACCCTTCAGTGTTATGGACACATTTTGAACACACAGGGCTTTCCAGACAATGCTCACTGATGCCCTAATCGGTCAACCTAAATTATACGCAATGTGAAATAATTTTATGCTAAATAGATCAAAAGAAAGGCTAGCATACAAATATTGATGAGGGCGATTCACTTTTAGCCGGATAGTTGACAATGAATCTGAAACATTTTTTCAAATTTATTTTCATGTGCCAGTGAACAAAGTTAAATTTGGGAAATTGCCTAAAATCCATTGTCAACAATTGGTCGAAAAATGAATCCCTTGCCAATTTCTGTATGATAACCTTTTTTCTGTATTTTGCATGAGGTTATTCCCTATTGGGTATAATTTGGATTGACCCATAAGTGACACAGCCTAATTGTAATTTTTGTAACTGTATCGTTGGGTTACATGCTCGCACGCTGAAATCCAGGAACTAAATGTTCTGCACATGCAGTGTCATTTTATTCAGGCATACCCTTTTCAGCAATTTCCAAAATACTAAATAACAACAACACTCGGATCACCAAATCCTTAAACCAATCATAACGGAATTTATAGGCGAATGTAGGTGGGCGATTGTTATTACACGTGATGGAAAACGTCTGTTCATACAGTCTGTTCAACTGTTTTGAGTACTAGATGGGAGTCGATTGTCGTTTAGGATGTTGTTCAGGAAATTACAGGAAACATATAGGAATTCCGATTGGCTCATTACGACGATATAGCAACGTGATGAACACCCACCAAATATGCAAACGCACTGATGGCAGCCACTGAAAGTACCGACTTGACAACTCTATTAAATAATTTTCATGAGAAATGTAATGGAATAATTACGAGCTTCGCCAAATTTACCGTGTGACGAAATGTAGCTGTAATGTGAGCAGCGAGCTCCCTCAATCCCTTTCCCCTCCCTTCCTGCATGAGAGCGAGCGTGTTCGCTGCTGCTACATTGATTTTTGATATACAGGGGTAATAAAAACACAGGGGTCATGAAAACAACAACACAAGCTCCGGCGGCCTGCATAGTAGACGCCTAGCTCGGGAAGGGTTAAGATAAACTGTACAATGAAACCGACACTTCGCCATTGTGAACTTAAATATATCGAGCAAATATGGATGAGCAAAAGTCGACATGAAATAACGTCAAAGTAACAGAAATCATGGACAAATAAACACGTAAATTTCGACTTCGTGCGAGACTCGCACAACTGGGCTACTGAAATAGCTGAACATGTATGAAAAATATGTATGTAGGCTACTGTGATACAAAAAAATAAAGTTCGCTTTAGATACATTCCGCTACGGCAGCTTTCAGATACAACTGTGTTCATTGTCAGATGGTGAATGTCATGGTTACTTCATATAGTGAGGTTGAAGCGATATCTGAGCGGGCCCGCATGCCAGCCTCGTATCCATATGTAGGACTGTTGGGGCGAAACCTCGATTCAGCAGCGACACATGTCGAGAGATTTGCCTGTGCCTGTTCAACTTGATATCATTCAGCCCCAAGTCATCAATAAGATGACTTGAAAAAACCGGTCGCCATTGTTGCGCAGTTTACAGTATACTTTTCGGTCTTGATCTTCGATAGCTTGATACCAACTCTGAAACATTACTTACTGGCCTTGAACATGTTGAACCAGTACAAATACGAAACTTCCGTGACAATACGAGCAGGTATATTGAGCAAGTATCATCACATGACTGACAGAATGGCGGCTAGTAAGAAGATTTAATGAGCCCTACCAGAGCAATTCTCATGCGTGCAGATGATGAAATTGGTTACAAAATGACCGGATATATGAGCACAGTCGGCAGCAATCGTCTTTGTCTAGATTTTGTTTCAATCAAAGAAATCCACAATGTTTTGCCACCGATTTATTTTGGATTCTAAACATCAGATGCATGATTTTCTCTCATGCTAAGGTTTGTATTGAACCAACTTTGCCTAACAATCTGAATATATACATAGGCTGTTGAATTACTAAATTAAACGAAATTCTTCACGAAACGTTTACAACTGAGTGCATCACCACTATGTACAGAACATCATCACGTCATCAACATCAGGGACATCAGAACATCACCGTTGACAACTGTTTACCGTTTCTCTCTTGTACGAAACATTTTTTATGTATTATTAATTTATTTTATTTTATATATGTTAACTGCAAGTTGGACGACAGCTAAATATCCAATGCCGGTTCTGACGCTCGCTATTTGTTTCAGAGACAAAATCTCACAAGATATATACCTAGGAGACCCTCAATACGCAACCTCTCTTTTTGTAAAAGTAGCACACTCTCTCTCATTCCTGTACATAACACAGGTACATATGCTGGCCGTTTTCCATTTAGGTGATTACATATACCCCAACTTGAGATATGTCAATAACATTGAGGAATAGAGAGCAATACGGTCTCCAATATCGTACTTTTTCGGTCGATGTCGACCTATGTACACTTCTTAACATTTTTCAGATGTTTGTATAATATATGATCAGTTTAACTGGTCAAGGAACGCCACCATCCATCTCTTGAGGTGTTTGACTCAAAAGGCTCTCCTCGCCTTCTAGCGATGACGTACGCTGCCATTTCTACCGTTCCAGCTGACTATTATTCGCTACTATAATAGAGAATGGATTCTGAACGGTTTCACTTTGCCAGTGCCGACAAATCACCACTTTCTTTGTTCCGGTGATGTATAAATAGCCTCAAAAGTCTCCGCGGTGAGCAAATAAGGGTCAATTCCGGAAGCAAACTCTGTTAGACCTCCACTTTCACGCTTTGCGACTGACAAGTTGAAGTAGAGTAAATCTAGTAATCGTGCCCAAGAATACAAACTGAGAACCTATCAATCCGACTGTCGGCTCCACATATCCCCCGACCGCATACTTGATCACTAAATGAATAGGCTAGGATCGAATTTGCTCCGAATATGTGATGTAATTGATTTTTTATTGAAACTTCTACGTCGGACGCCTTTTAGCGGAACAGAACACATGTCACTACAAGCCGCTACCCAATGGGGAATGCCCTCACTTGCTGTTGAACGCATACTCAGATAGTACTAAGTGTCGAACGTAAAAGGTCTTTCGATTATTGAGGCGGATATTATTGTGTGAACAACAAGTAAAATTGGACCGATATTCAATAGGTGAGAAAACATGACGTCTGACAAAGAGCAACCACATGACACTACGAGAAAGCTTGACTCGGCACCTCACATTAAGACCTGAGAATACGGTGGATTCTCGGACGTATTGTGAGTATCTTAGCCGCGCTTTTATTGCAGTGGTTCATGTGAAGACTATGAAGTATCCACACGGCCCGTAGCTCCGGCTTAATCGGATTTAGATACGCCAGGTCGGGAGCTGTGATGAAAGATCATCTCAGAGAAATAACTCATTTTATGTTAATGGATGAGCGTCGAGGACCTCTGATGTAGTAAACGCCTCAACATAGGATAACCTGGTAAGTGCAAGAATACGAAGAAAAACTAACCAAATATCGGATCTAACCCATATCCGTCAATATCGAGCCTTTATCGTACTGTAACGTCTCAAAACACGATTCTCAAAATATTGCATACCTTCACTGAAGTATAAAGATCTTCATCATATCTGACGTCTCGTCCAACGACCCACATGCAATAGACTGATCTCACAAATCCAGAACACGAAAACCGCGCTCTGAACATCCGTTAGAGAGAGAGAGAGAGAGAGAGAGAGAGAATTAAGGTTTTGCGTCGCGTTCAGCACTATTTCAGCTATATAGCGACGCTCAAGAAAAATCTATGTATTCAAGTTAATAACTTGGTCATCTAACACATTAAAAAATATACACATTAAAACTTATGCAACAAACCGACACAATCCTCCCTCACCCGACCAAAGAAGACTAATACGAATTTGTCGAAACTCACATTGCATAATACAAAGGCGTGTGATGGAACAAGCTGTAGATGGCCGTCGGCCGTGATGCATTTTTGTGCAGATAATCAAAGTGTATAATTCTTACGTGCTGTTCGATATATTTAAAGGGAACACTGAGACTCACTGAGACGTAATTCGCGAAACGCTTTGCGTTATAACATATATCCGCCTTGTCACGTAAGGGGAATAGTATGCATGTATATTAATATAAACGAAAGCTCGTGAACTTTCAGTAGTTTACATGTACGCCCAATGCCCCCAGATTCGAATAAAAATGTTCAATGGGAACTATCTATTGTATAACTACTTTAGTGATATGGTCAAAGATATCGAGCAAGGCAAACATAAAACCATCATCATCTCCGTATCATCGGTAGAAATGACCAGATAACACCTGTCATGATCAGACCGACTGTTTTTTTGTTCCAGCAACACTGTGAGCAACAAAAATGTTTAGATAATGGAACATGTTGTGATACTTGGCTTTTAATTCGACATCCACAGCTGCTCCAACGTAAATACACCACGCATTGTTTAATACCTTACTGGCGCAGGCAGACTTGTGATAATAGGAATGCCCCAGCAGATATCGGAGGTATCCTGAGCTACCTCGCTGTAAGGTACGGGGATGGAATCAAGTTTTGTTCTGTTTCTCGGGCTCACTTTTTGTTATGAATGCCAGTTACGTGTGCAGTTATATTATGTTTATTCCATTGTGCAATCATGTCTTCGTTACTATACCGAAGAATGTTCGTCTAATGAGTTTGTTAGTTAAAAAATGTAACAAGAGCGAGTCTTACAACCGTTGAAGGGTACCTACATACTAGAACGTATCTGCCTGACCCTCTACAATCGTGGCGTATACCGGTGATGAGAAAGCTGGTGACATATACACTTAAAATTCAGGAGCTGTATCTTACATGTATCTATGTTATTAGTTTTGCTTGTTCAATTTATCATCAAATCCATTTGATATTTGTCAGACGCCGCTTTTTCCAGTGCAGTAACATGTACATTTAAGGGATGTCACTCATGGGATGAATTTTTCTCCATAT